>JADBJO010011909.1:22500-35000 GCA_016801955.1 Conus betulinus
TAACTTATCCTGCCCAAACAAATCAGCACCTAATTTATGAATAATTTCTGCCTTGTAATATAATGATCAGAGTTTTTTTTTTTGGACTATGGTTACTTGATGAAAGTTTCCGAATCCAAGTTAATTTTAATGCATTTATTTGCTTCAATATGTTTGGTATTCCTATACCTCCATGCTGTATTTTTTTACAGATGTTTTTCGCTTAAATTTTATCTCTTTTTTGCCCCATACAAACTTAAATGTAAATTTCTGAATTTCATCAATTATGTAGTCTGGTGGTTCGGTAGTAACATCCATAGATGGGTTAGTTTTGATAAGATCAGGGATTTAAGTACTGCTACTCTGCCAAGAGGTGTATATCTGCCTTTTTAGCCAAGTTTGTTCAGTGTTTTTATCTGTAAAATTTTTCTCCGAGATTCATAGTTTCATATTATTTTTTTAAATCACTCGTAAAACCAGATACCCAAAACTTTAAATTTAGGAGCGTTCCATTTGCTATGTGAATGTGGCAAGCTATCAACAATGATTGATCATTTCCATTTCTGGTTGTCGTAAAGAAGAAACAGTTCTGTGTCGACTGCACACCGGCCCATTCGTATATTACCGATTTATACCCTTTTAAAGAGTGAAGAGGTTGCATGGTGCATTCCATGTCATGTGCCACCCACAATAAAACATGTTCTTTTAGAGTGTTCGGACTTGCATGATGTGAGACACAAACATTTCACAGCAGATTCCATGAAAACCTTGTTCAGAGATGTCCCGCCTGACACGATCTTTGAGTTCTTGAAAGAGATTAACATGTTTCATCGGATCTGAGGTTTTACAGTGGAAAGTGTTTTTTTTTTTTTTTTTTTTTTTTTTAAACAAACTTTTGGATGGGTTTTTACAAGATGTATTTTAAAGAAATGTATGAATGAAAGACTTGTGTGTTGATGTTAACGTGGTGACACAGCCTGATACGGCCCTTTGCGGTCGGCTGGGCTATAAGCAACATTATCTTATCTTATCTTATCGTATCTTATCTTATCCCATCTGGCATTTTCACACTAATGCCAACAACTTATTTCTCTTATGACAGTGATCATCATCCAACAGTACTGCTTACATTTTCAATGATACTGTTTGCATGAGTTACCCCTCCCTCCTTCCTGTGCGCTCGTATGTGTAGGAGAGACATGAGCTTTTTTTTTCTCTCCCCCCCTGCCCCCTTCCCACTTTTTTACAGTCTCTCTTTCCAACCATTATTATTAGTACCACATATAACTATTATCATTATGGTCACCACCTGTTAGTTTTGTTTGGTGGGTGTGCATCTGTGTACGTGTGTTGTTGTTGTTGTTTGTTGTTGTTGTTATTTCTGTTTTTGTTGGCATGTTAACCTTTTTCTCATTGATCATTTCTATTCCTTTCCAACCGGTATTATTGCATTATTATGCTATTATATTAATGCCAACGTTATCTCACTTCTCATAATGAGTCTCATTATGATCATCAATCACCAATAATAATGTTTGCATTAAACCCTGTGTGTGTGTGTGTGTGTGTGTGTGTGTGTGTGTGTGTGTGTGTGTGTGTGTGTGTGTGTGTGTGTGTGTCTCCCTGCCCCTCCCCCCTCTTTATTTTTTTTCCATAAGACATAGTACGCCTTTTCTCTTTGATCATAATCATTTCTTCCCAACCAGCATGATCTAATTAATACCAACACATTATTTCACTTATGACAATGATCACCATCCAACACTGCTGTTTACTTTTCCAATAATACTGTTGCATGAGTTTTCCTTCCCTCCTCCCTGTGCATACATTATATGTATGTGGAGAGAAATGAGTTTTCCGTTCCCTCTGCCCATTTTTTTTTGTGTTTCTTTATTTTCTTCTTTCTTTGTTTCTGTCTTTTTTTTTTCCAACTGCTATGATAGTGCTTCACTCATTGATAACTTCCATTTCTTTCCTATCATTTTTATCATTACCAACATCCCCACATATAACCACTGTCATCATTATCACCACTTTTCTGCTTTCTGTGTTATCATTTCTATTTCTTGCAACTAAGCACTATTATCAATCTACCGTAATCACTACCACCACTAATAATAATCACAAAACAAACAAAACAAACAAACCTTGCTGTTTTACTACCCTCCAACACCTTTTCTATTTCCCCTTCAATATGTAGCTACCATTAATACTACAACTATTATCATCATATAATCAACAAAAATATTAAAAGTATTCTCCTCTTTTTATCAACATGTTTTCATCATTGTCACCATTATCAGTATTATTGCTATTGTTACCGTCATTATTATTGCCATAATTATTATTTCAACCTCCATGATTCCATTCTCAATGGTCTCGTTTTCATCCAAAACACAATTTGCGCCGAATATGAGAAGATAAGTGGTAGCTCATTATTCGTTTTCATTGTCATGAATGTCGTTTTTGTTTGCCTGAAGAAGACCCAAGAGGAAGAAATGCATTGTGTTTTGTCCTGCATTCATTTGTTTGTCTGTATTGTCTGGCGGAACTACTACCCTTTCTTTCTAAAATCTGGTCTCACCAATTTGACTCATGGATACTTTCTTAGTCTGCAAAACTCCACCCGAAAAAAGATGCAAAGCCCTCCATCGATCCACAAAAATTATGAGCATCGAGAGAACTAAATCAAAGCGGAAGATAATGGGGTAGATATGTAAAGTTTCATACCAAACAGATTGGTATTTCATTCTAGCTTTCGCAAAAAAGAAAGAGAAATCGGTGAAAATCTGTATTGAGCCACCCCAAAATTAAAACTGCAATTAAAAACAAACTGCCGCTTAATTTCCAACCCTGGAAGAATTGAACGCTGCTTTTACTGTGTGACATGTTTTAAGCGAATGTGAGAATGCAGTCTATCTAGACCAAGAGCCAATTACAGACCACTATTAGGACACCTTACGACATTACCGTGGACATGACCTCTGCTTGGACTGAATAAAAGTCTGGATCTGTTTCACTGCATTATAAATGAAATACTAGATCTTCCTGCACAACGGCAATTGAGGAGAACCTTCCTAAGTTGCCTGATAATGTCCCTGCGGCGGTGATGAAGCTGATGGAGGGGATGACGAGGAGGTATCCGTCCAGCTGACCCATACTAGCTGTGGTGCAACATGTCTGGAACTGTTCCTGTGGGGTCTTCGAGAGATCGGCCATCCACCAATCAAGATCACGCATGCTGCAAAGCTTTCAACGAGATACAAGGATATCTTCCATTGGCTGGAATGCCTCACCATGGATACCGTGTGACAGAGAGTGTTTGGGGCAAGGCGACATGTTTGGAAGTGTGGATGAAGTCTACGTTTCTTTCAGGCATTTCTCGGCGAGATGATTTTGGTGTGGTATCTTTCAAAGATTAAAAAAAATGTGGAGAGATGAAGAATAGACTGTAGAGATTATCATGTGGAAAATGTTTGGGTGGACGTTTCACATGAGACCATTTAGAACTGGTTGAATTAGTGATAATGTCTGTATCAATGTGTGCTTCAGACATTTTCTTTTCTTTTGTTTTTTTCTCTGTTTTCTGTTTTTTCTCGTTTGCTCGTTGTACGTGATTTTGAGGCGATATGATTTCATTTTGACATACAAGCTGTAACTGGAGGCCTGTGCTCCTGCTTTAATTGAGTGCCTTTCGCATTTAATTCCATTGGTATTGCTTCAATGAACACCTAACCCAGTGTTGATGTCATAAATGTACAATAACTTTGAACCAAGTTCCAACTTTTGTTTAATTGTCATAGTAAAAGTGATTTTGCCTCTCAAATTTGCAAAATAAGGCCAGTAAAGAGATACCACATTGAATGTTGAGCCGCTGTACGCAGACCAATAATTCAAACTCTGTTTCAATTATCTAGGAAAGCACGTAGCCTCAGAAGTACATCATATTTCTCAAGTACATGAATGTCTTTGACATGAATTTCAACAAAGCAGATTTCCGATTCATTAGTAATGTGTTGTGGTAATGGAAGTTCGATTCTATTCATGGGTTTTCTGTGTAGAGTATTACTGATATTAAATAATGATATTGTAAGTGTTGGTGCAGAAATTTCAAAGAAATTTCTTTTTTTTTTCATTTCCAGTCTTTTTTGTTTTTAAATATTGATGGTAATTTTTCTTGTTTTGATGTGTTTTTGTAGTTTTAAACATAACGGTATCAGTTCACCTTTTCAAGTGAGTGAGTTCTCTGACGATATCTAGGAGATTGTACACACTATGTGCGTACAACTTCTTATCAATTCAGTCGATTCTCTGTGGAGTTTTCAGATTGGTTTCTTGCAATTTTCAAATGTGGTATTTAGAGTTCACTGTAACCTGCCTCATTTACGACCTCCTGATATCTACATGTTTGCATACAATAAATTTTACCGGAAAAAAAGAAGTTCAGCAAACCTCTTCATAGTATACATAAGCAAACATTCAATCTTCACCAAGAAAGCCCTCTTGTCCACCGCCAAACAGTCTGCCATTATTGTTAACAGATTTAATGCAGGTGTCTTTTTATGGATAATTTTATTTTGGCAGTGCACTGAGGTGTCACAGAATCGCGTGCACATACGTGCAGTTGCAGAGTGGTCAAAAGCATTTTTTGTCATTTAGATAAAGTGTGGACATACAGAGAGACATATAAGCTTACACTGATACCGGTTTTGTTTCTTTTGAACTTTATATTTTCATAATGGAGAGAGGGGGGGGGGGAGAAGAAGAGGAAGAAGAAGAAGAAGAAGAAGAAGAAGAAGAAGAAGAAGAAGAAGAAGAGAGAGAGAGAGAGAGAGAGAGAGAGAGAGAGAGAGAGAGAGAGAGAGAGAGAGACAGACAGACAGACAGACAGACAGACAGACAGACAGAGACAGAGAAATGGAGAGACGGAGAGACGGAGAGACAGAGACAGACAAACAGAGAGAGACAGAGAGAGAGAGACAGAGAGAGAGAGAGACAGATAATGACAGGGGAAGGGGGAATAATGATGTAGAAGAGAGAATGCGCACATCTGCGAGAGGACCCGCGCGCGCGCGTGTGTGTGTGTGTGTGTGTGTGTGTGTGTGTGTGTGTGTGTGTGTGTGTGTGTGTGTGTGTGTGTGTGTGTGTGTGTGTGTGGGTGTGTGTGTGCGTGCGTGCGTGCGTGGGTGCGTGCGTGTGCGCGTGCGTGCGTGCGTGCGTGCGTGCGTGCGTGTGTGTGTGTGTGTGTGTGTGTGTGTGTGTGTGTGTGTGTGTGTGTGTGTGTGTGTGTGCACGCGCTCAAGCCATATTGGTGTACTTGTTTTTCCCTTCCTTTTTTGGTTTTTTTTTGCTTGTCTTCCGCATTTACGTTTAAAGGGGATTTGCTTCGTCAGCCCCCCCCCCCCCCCCCCTTTTTTTTTTTTTTTTCTTCTTTTTTTTTAACTCTACATATCTCAGTCAAAAGAATTCAAAGTACATAACAGCAACTTGAGGTGTCTAGGAACAAACTCATGCTAGACATGTTTTCAGTATCAACTGGTGTTCCATATCCAGATTTTTCCGTACGTAATTTTGCAATTATAATAATTTCATCTCAGAAGCAAGTACACTACCTGCTTAGAACTTTTTTCCCCTTTTTAAAATGAAATGTTATTGGTCGAGTAGAACTGTTATGTAAAAAAAAAAAAAAAAAAGCCTACTTTCTAATGTATTTACGGGCAATATCTACACCCTTGAAATATCAATGTACATCATGGGGAAAAGATGGAAATATGAAATGACCCAGTGGTTATTAACTGAACAAGACCAAACCATACCCAGGTATAAGAAGCCAACGCTAGTTAATATCCCGGGTATATTCTGACCCTGAGGCATATTCTGGACTAGGCCATTTGATACGGGGGCTTCTCTTGAAGAGGTAAATTCTGGCCTGCTACACTGACACGAACGATTTTGACTCTGTTTAGAACTGTTTGTAGCTGTTGTGAAGGGCTTAGACCTGCTATTAGGGGCAGAAGGTATTGGTGCGTCATAGTAGTACTAGCAGCAAGCCATATCAACACCGAGATATTCCCTGTCTGCCGTATGCAAAGCGCGACTAGCTTCGCCACGATAAAGAGAGGCGTGGCAATAGCGATCGTCATCAAGGATGGAACACAACCAAAACGCACCCTGATCAGGAAAAGTTTCAGTGATTAATGATAATAATGTAAAATCTGAGTCATTATCTTTCTTCGGTAAACTGACAGTAGTATTCACCATTTACGTTTATGAAATGTTCCATACATGACAACTGAACGGACACACCTGGTATTAGTCTTGGATAAGGAATATGAGCTTTGCAATTCAGTATCGACTGTAAATATGCAGAATCTAGTTTTCTGTTTTTTATATAGAACTAACTTGGAACAAACAAATTAGTCCAGCTGATCATATTGCATGCAGTGTTTGATGCAGTTATGTCATGGTATTAGCTTTTGAGTCAAAATGTACGGTTCGTGGCTGTGTTTGAACCGTTTTCACTGGAGAGAAGAGCTTGTTTGTTTGTCCACATGAATCTAAATGTTAACCTGTTTGGCCTCTTAGACTCTAGGCTGATACCTAGTGATGTCATTTAATACCTGGTTTCAGAGACTTACATGACAGCTGGAGATCGCAAACAGTGTAATCTTTGCTTGCGTTTGCAAGGTGCAGTTTAATTATAATCATATGAGACTACAGAAAGCAGTTGAAGTTATGTGTCTACCTTGTTAATAACATCCAAATGATCGTATACAACTGTCCAACCCAGTGAGCCATTAATGCTTATTTGAATGAGTTCATTCACGTTTGCAAGCATGTTTTATTAACATGTTAAAGACCACAAGCACAAACCCGGCCAGTGAGGCGCATTAAGCGTCGTTTATTTTACAACATGCAACTTGTAATTCCTCTCGCTAGCGAGAAACCATAGTGAATCCACACTTTTCCAATATTCAAAAAATAAGATGAAGACAGTGTATACATTTTTTTTCCCCTCCAGATTCACTGCGGTGAATTTATTTCAGGTAATGACAAAGAGACAAGTGTACCGTCCCCCAATAACTACTAGGATGAGTCACGCTTGTGATCGCCCCCTTCATGCTGGACTGGCTAGTGGTACCAGGGAAACTGCAGCAATGTTTCCTCCTCCTCATTATCTAAAACACAGAAATTGAAAGAAACGATCAGTGCTTTATAAGATAAGTATGACGATCTAGACATCCAGAAAATATGGAATAATTTTCTTTAGGGAGGATTTCCTTCTGAGATAAACAGTAATGCATATTCATACAGAGGGAAAAAAGTCAAAACGATGCAGAAACATACTGATGCAAAGATATCAAAACAGTTCATGGTGATGACCAATGAATAGCCCGGATCTGGCACTGTCAAGAGAAGTGCAGTCGTAAATAATTCGATACGTAATCTGCTAAGGAATCCCAAGCAAATGAGCAGTTAAAAATCGATGCCTTTTCGGGACAAACAATATTTGCACCAAAGAATACCTGAATGGGCGTTCCCTCTGAGGGGCTGTGAGCTGTTCTTGGTCAAAGAGCTTGGGCTACCCAGTGATCCCTCAGACAACTATCATATTGGTGTCAAAACTTGGGTGGAAGGTTGGTTTCCAAAATGCTTCTGGCTGTACCCAAGAATAAAACGTAGCTGGGCTTGATGGCCTAGTAGGGTCTCCACATTAGACAGGCTAAGGGTGAAGGCCCTGGCAAAGTGTAAGCCGCCATTTGCCTCTTCTGTTTTCTGCCTTTCCTAACACATCTTTTCTATCTTCTGCTCCTCCTCATATGATCTTCTTCACGCTCTCTGTTTCTTCTGTGATCTTCTTTAAATCCCAGCATTTGTTGTGACCTGCAACCTGTGGTGGAGGGGAATAATATCATGGTAACTGAGAGGGCAGATTCTTTCATCGCATCTCTCTAGCTTGAACCTCTCACAGGCGTGAAGTACAAACTGGCCCATGAAAATCAACTACCTACCCCTACGTAGGGCTGTGTCAAAACGGAAGTTCCCGGCTGACCAAGGAAACAACTGTGTGATATTCTCTACAGTTGCAATCAATTCTGTCAGCATAGCATTATCACTCCTCATCTGCTAATTGGTCGGACGTATACATGTGGAAGATGAAACCGTGCATGCACCCCAGTTGATGCCAAAACGCGGTGCCAGACGGATTCGTGAAAGCGGTTTTTCCCAGTGACTGCTTGCGTGAATAATTTCCCTGGACCTTCATAGTTCCTTTCAGGTCAGGAAAAGTTTCGTAATTACAGTAGAATCATTAGATTCTGACCATCTTAGAAATATTATTCCAAAATGTATCATATTAGACTGTTCGCTTTTCTGATCCATACCAGTAGTCTTAATCCTTTGTGCTTGGCTCTTCCAGGAGCTGAACTTTTGAGCACATATCCGTGGCTCTTTCAATAGCCATGTCGGAGGGTCTTTCAGAACCACGGACAGCACCGGGTCCACATCAATCCAAGAATCAGTGAGAAGCTGGAACAAAAAAACAGTAAGACCTTAGCGGAACTAGTTCAGCAGAAAGGTTCCTGGAGACGATTCAGAGTCAGAACAGGAACACAACAGTGATGTTTTGGAGCTGAGAGAAGATGGGGAGCTGGAAGAATGGGAGGAAAAAGAGGCACAGCTTTTAGTATCTCGGAATAAAAAAAAAGCTGACCTGCCAGAGGCAAATTTGACCTTGCTGAAAGAGATAGCCGCTTAATTGAGCGGTACCGACGTACCTGTAAGTGAAGAAGTGAAAGAGGAAATGGCAGAAATTGTTCACGAACAAACTCAGCCCAGATCTGCAGAAGAAGAAATTTGAAGCCTACAAAATACCGGCAGCTTTGTCAGAAATTGATCGTCCCGACGGTAAATAACGAAATGTGGTAGAAATTACCGTCTGAGACCATCAAATGCGGCCTGAATATGCAACATATTCAAAAAGCGGTTATCAGGGAGGTGATTGTGTGCGTGCGTGCGTGCTGCGAACAGTTACTCGATAGCGGCTCGCCCAGTTCAGAGGTCATTTCTGAATATGTGAAGCATTTATCCTATGCGGTGGCTATCTTGGGTCACGTTTTGCGCAAAATTTCGTTGCGCAGCTGCAGTGGCATCAGACCATATGTTAAGAAACATTTTTCGCGGATCTGTGATGAATACATCCCGATCGCAGAGCAGTCGTTTGGTGACAGTTTATCTGCCACACACTCAAGATGTGCGTGAGACTCACCATCTCAGCTCCAGTGTAGGCCAAGAACGCAGATACTGCAGAAACGCCCGCGTCTATCGTGGACAAGCGAGAGGATCTTACTGCTCCGATTCGGGTCGCGCACGTGGCTATGTTTTACGCTAAAAGAACAGAGCAAACAAAGGACAGCACTGATTCCAGCAGAAACGGCTCCCAATAGAAGAGGTGAGCTTGGTTCCATCTTTAGAACCTCAGAAACATGAGTTTGCTGCTGAAAGATTAAGACAGTTTGAAGTCGAGAATCACTTCAGACCCAGAGATTTTAAGCACGATAGCAGGGGATGAATTTGACTGTCCTTTAGACCAATTAACTATGTTATCTGGCACAAAAACAAATGTCACAAATCGGAAAGTGCAAGATCATTGATTCAGAAGTTCAAAAGTTGTTAGCCAAGAAAGTAGATTCCCCTTGTGAGCATTGCCATGGGAAAAGTACGATAAATCGTATCGCATTATTTTAAATCTAAAAAAGAACACAAATAAAACAAAAAAAACAACCTAAAAAAACATCAATTAAAGGTCTGTTATCATCATTTCAAAATGGATACTCTACACACAGCCCTGATTCGGATAACTAAAGGCTGCTTTATTACCTCAATTGATCTGAAGGATGTCTTTTATAGTGTACCACCCCCATGAACAATACAGAAAAAATACTCAGATTGCAACGGAGAGATCAACTGTGTGAGTTCAATGCGTTACCCAATGGCCTATCATCAGCTCTCTCGTTTGTTCACAAAGCTGTTAAAACCTGTCTATGTCTCCTTCAGAATGAAAGGTCATGTATCTACGAAATGTTTTGATAATTCTCTGTTGATTGGGACCCACAAAGAGCAACTTCATGAGGAATGGTGCAGAAACCACTGATTTGTTTTGAAAATTAGGGATTATCCTTCACCCAATGAAGTCAGCTATTCAGCCCACAACAAGGATCCAATACCTTGGAATCATCATAGATTCTGTCTCCATGAAAGTCACACTTAGTGCTGAAAGGGCTGTCAGCATACTGCCCAGTTGCCAAGAGCTTCTTGATGAGCAAAGCCACACAAACCGTGAGGTTGCTCAAGTTATTGGAAAAAATTGTGGCTAGCTTTACTGCTGTCAAGTATGGGCGTCTCTATTACAGACAGCTTGAGAAAGACACAAAAATAGCTTTGAAGAGGAACAGAGGTGACTTGACCAACGCATGCAGTTGTCTGAAGAGGGTAAGGAGGAACTTAAATGGTGGATTGTCAATGTGACTTATACAGAGAATGACATTTTCAGTTCTGAACCAGATATAGCTGTCACTACTGATGCTAGTGGCACAGGTTGGGGGTGTGAGTGTGAAGGTACAGCTTCAGGTGGAGAATGGTTGCCGCATGAAAGGGTCTTTCACATTAATTATTTAGATTAGAAAGCCGTTTTACTTGCTCTGCCGTCACTTTAGGGAAAGCTGAAAAACAAACATGTCCAGATTATGATAAACAATACAACAGCGATCAGTTGTATGAATCGCATGAGAACAAGCCATTCAAATGCTTGCAATGACATCACATTTACAATTTGGTCACGGTACATTTCTAAGAATATCTGAATCAGTGCAGCCCACATTCGAGGGAAGCAGAACAGCACAGCTGACAAGGGGATCCAGATGTCAGAACACTGACGTATAATGGAAACTTGATGAGCAGGCACTGCAGTCTGCCTTCCAACAGCTCAGGGCTTCTCCAGATATTGACCATTTTGCTTCCAGGTTAATTTTTCTAATGCGGCGATACAACTCGTACAGGCCGGACCCAGAAGCTGAAGAAATTGATGGTTTTTTCATCTCTTCAGAACATATACAGTGGTACGCGTTTCCACTTTTCAGCATCATAGGATGGGTGCTGCAGAAGATCTGGAGTGACCATGCAAAGGGATAATTGTGGTACCCAACTGGCCGACACAGCTATGGTTCGCTGTTCCTCAACATCTTCTCTGCTGCCCTCCAGTAGAACTCAGGTGCAGACGCCACCTTCTTCACCGACCCATCGACCTCAGAGCAGTTCATCTTCTCATTCATAAACGTTGGCTACACCTGCTTGTCTGCAAGATCTCGGCAAACATTTCTTAACTTCTGGTTTATAAAAAAAAATCAGTTGCTCTAATCATGGATTCATGGAGACCCGGCACCCATAAGTCCTACAATACTTACATTAAAAGATGGCATAAATTTGTAAGCAGAAATAAAGTCACTACTTGTACCCATGTGCATGTGCCAAATGTTTTGGCAGAACTGTATACTGCAGGTGCTAGTTAAAGCACATTTAACCTAGCTAGGAGTGCTGCTTCAGTATACCTTTGTCTTGATAACGCAGAAACAATTGTCAAAATCCTGTAGTCTGTAAAATTGTCAAAGGTATATTCAACAATAGACCATCACTCTCAAAGTACTGTGACACATGGGATGTAGACATAGTCGTTGATATGTTAGCACAGTGGCCAGATGCAGAACAGCTCAGTTTTCTGAAACTCACTCTCAGAACACTTATGCTGCTTGTTTTACTCTCTGGTCAGAGAGGACAGACTCTTCATAGTCTTACTGATGATGATGCAAAAATCCATGGGTCTAAATGTGTACTTGTATATAGCTCTCTCTCTTAAAACAACCCAATCCAGGGGACTAACGTAAAGCCTTAGGTCATACCTTGTTTTGAAAACAAGAGATTGTCTGGTTCACCATTCGACAGTATTTGAAAAAGACTGTCCAGTTACGAACTGGGAAAGCACTTTCTATCAGTTGCATAAAGCCTTTCGCACTTGCGAAAAGAGACTCCATTTCTCGTTGGATGATAGATGTGCTGCTTAAGGCTAGAATAGACATATATCAAAGTACTCAGCTCATAGCACTCGAGCTGCTAATGCCTCTGCAGCATTAAGTAGAGGTGTGCCAATAGACATCATCCTTGAAGCAGAGGATGGTCAAAAATGAACACATTTTTAAAAATTCTACCACCAGAGTTTCCCGATACTACGACAATAGTTCGCACTATCCCGAGAGAGAGAGAGAGAGAGAGAGAGAGAGAGAGAGAGAGAGAGAGAGAGAGAGAGAGAGAGAGGTCTTTGTTTTCGCTCTCTTTTTTTCTTTGTGTTGAAAAAATAGAATTTCAAGACTGAAGACCTGCTTACTCAAGAACAACATGTATACATATCAATTACAGAATATTTCAAACTGTTGTTAACTAGTGGAAGAAACTGAGGAATCAAGAGAAAT
>JADBJO010011909.1:37500-45000 GCA_016801955.1 Conus betulinus
TGAAAGGTTATGAGGAATATACACGTTGGTTGTTCTTATTTTTTATGCACCATTCAGTGGAGAGAGACAGATATCTTTGATTTTGTTTTGGCCCTTTTTCGTAGAAAATAAAGAGTTGAAAACTGAAGACTTCATCACTCAAGAACAAATAACACGTATGCCAATAAGGAATATTTCGAAGTCTTGTGGACCAGACGAAGAAACTGATGAATAATGAGAACAACAAAGACGCATACAGTGCAATAATTTCAAAATCATCTTGCTAAAGTAGAACATTTTTTTTAACTTTGTTGTCGGTGCTATACCTTGCTGGATTCGCAGATGGACCAACTGGCTCTGGAGGCTAATCTCTCATGGGGAAAAAAAGCTTACATAAAACGCCTCCATGTTACACGACACGACGCTCGTGATTCTGTGGAATTAAACGTATTCACCGAACTCTGTTGTTCAAGAATTATTCTTTCAGAAATTCGTTATACTTGACCTGTACACTCTCCTGGAAACCATGTTTCATTGAGAGAGAGAGAGAGAGAGAGAGAGAGAGAGAGAGAGAGAGAGAGAGAGAGAGAGAGAGAGTGAGATGCATAAAACAAGGCATTTACCTCGTCTGGAGCCAGATGGCGCGGCTGCAATGGCTAAAACACGCAGCACAGAAAAACACCAATGTGAGCGAATAAAGAAGGACATTGAACAATAGACACAAGTAGTACAAGCATGAAATATCAGTATATAAGTGAATTGTTCCGTAATTATGTATGTATGCGAATATGGTGTTATGGATGAATGTATGCATTGATGGTTGCATACTTGGAATCATGAGCATACCACCGATGTAAGCAAGCAATTTCCTGTGTTTTGTTCTGCTTTAATGGGGAAAAAAAATGACAGACTTTGTATGCATAAATCGTTGTTGAAAAACCATTTTTGCATTCCATTAATACAAGAGTAATACAAAAACATCATCGGCAATGGCATTATTACTGTGAACGCTATCCTTGCGGTTATGAAAAAGCGAGTCATAAGAAGCTTCATGCACTAGACTAAAAGCACTAGGAACACAAGTTCGCTATTAGAATTGTAATAGAACATGTAAATACAACTACAGCGCACACACACACACACACACACACACACACACACACACACACACACACACACACATATATATATACGCGCGCGCGCGCACGAGCACACACACACACACATACACACACACGCGCGCGCGCGCGAACACACACACACACAACACACACACACACACACACACACACACACATGATGCAACATCTGGTTACGTTTAGAACACATGAAAATACAATACAAATGAAGTCAGACATTTCAAGGAAAACCAAGGTGGTGGTAATTGTCCGCAGTAATTTACCAACTAAAGAATTGACTTGAACCTTCTGTGTATCGCATGAAAAGTATACCCTGATAGGCTATGTCTATGCAAAGCAGCTAAAGAAGCAAATACGGGACTACTGGCGAATTCTTCGAGAAATGTATTCCTAAGGTCTTGATAGAGGGACCATTGAAATAAAAAAAAAAATGTTGCTCATTCTCTACTGATCACGGCAAATGGGCACGCTTTGCCCTTTTCTGTTTTACTATAGCGATGCAGGTTGTTATTCAGTGGAAGCAAATTAAACCTTGTTCGTGTAATGGCAACGCAGAAACAGTACGTATTCGCATCCAAAAGATATCTTTCATTTTTTTTTTTAAATAGACGTAAAATCTAAATAACATTTGCATTTCTCATGGTCTTGTCTGGTGCCAGTCCATTCTTGTGTGTGAAGATATAAATAAGTCTCTTTTAAATTCATTTAGAAACATGTTAACGTCCCCGACACCTGTTTGTAACCAAACAAAAATAAAAACCTGTTGAACACAAGATTTCTCTTACTTTGACACCCAGCACTGTTTTCCAGATCTGTGTAGTTCCAGTAGCACCAAATATACTTTCTGAGGTCGTCTTTCAGCATTTATCTGTAAAAGTCTAAATCAGTATTGTAAAGAAATAACGTAGGAATAATGTATAATGGATACTGTCCCAATTCTCCTTATACCATTTTTTTTGGAACACTCAAATCTTTTGCACGCCAGCATGTACGCTCTTTTTTGAAGTTCTAATCTGTGTAATCCGCACATTTCGGCAGCATACAAGAAGATTGTTTGAATCTTTGTGTCAAAAACCTTGAACAAAGTACTTTCCGTCATTCCCATATATTTTTGAAAGACACTGCTGAACTAAATTACTGCCATTTTACCTTTGGTTGTTAAACACAGGCACCCTGTTTTGTGATCATAATGGTAAAATTAAACCCTAGACAGCAATAATCATTCACAATTTCGAGTCTACTACCATCATAAAACCATTTATCATGCTTCCCTAAGTACCCTCCTTTTCTAAATACTATAAGTTTGGTTTTGTTGAAATCTACAGATAGTTTCATGTTATCACAACAGGACTTCATACATTCAAATGATTTTGTAGGCCGCTTGGTGTAGTAGACAGCAATGAGACATCGTCAGCAAACAGTAATATAAATAATTCAATTATAACCCAAAGAAACCTAACTCCGTGTTTTACCTTTTGTTTCATTTATTTGACTTGCTAAGTGGTTTATAAAAAAATGTAAATAAAGTAGGACCTAGAACACATCCTTGTGTAGCTCTCAACAGGAGTTTCAAACATTTCGGGGTGGTCTTCGTTTGCTGGAATACAGGATAGCAAAGAAGTCTACAAAAGCGACGTATAGTTTCTTACCTTTTTTTTTTTTTAACTCAAACATTTCTGAACAGAAGCATATAAAGTAAATATCTGATCCACCGTCGAATATTTTTTCCAGAATCCTGCTTGACATTCTGAAATTACGTTGTTGCTTTTTAACCAGGTGTACAGTTGTGCAAAGTATAGTAGTATAGCATTTAGATATAACACTCAGGAGACAAATTCCTCTGTAGTACTCGACATCCTCAGGGTCACCTTTTCATATACTGGGATTATAAGAGCTTTAGACCATTCCCTGCAATAAATACGTTTGTCAAAAATTGCATTGAATAATGTATTTAGAAATGGCTGACCACTCTTACCATCTAGCTTCAGCATTTCAGCAGCAGAATTCCATCAGTGGCCCTAGCTTTGCTAGTTTTTAATTTATCGATAGCTTTTCTAACTGCGCCTCCCCCCCCCCCCCCAAAAAAAAAAAAAAAAAAAAAAAAAAAAAAAAAAAAAAAAAAAAAAAGCAATATTTAATGTTCGGATTCGGCCAGCACATCCGCTTCAATATGGTGGTCCTTTCCGCCTTCTTCGTTGTTGTTTGAAAAACGATTTTGAAATGATTAAACCATTCATCAATACTAATGTCATTAGTAATTCTTTGTCTTTTTTGCAACACTTATTTCTAAGATGCCTCTAAAATTCCGACGAATTATGAATTTCCTTGGCTAATATTTCTAATTTCAGTTTTCTAAAAGCTTGTTTTTTCCATCCGTAATAAGTGTTTATACTTCTTCTTGCGTCTATATATATATATTACTCTAGATTCTTCAATCTGAGTTTTAGTTTCTTCTTTCTGAGTCGAGGATGAATGGGTAATACTCTTAAATAGATTAATTTTCCCCTAAGGTTTTTTTTTTTCTTTTTCTTTTTTTTTTTTTCTTTCTTCTTTTTTTTTTTTTTTTTGCTCTGCGGCATTCACCGTTGAACCATCATTCCAACCCTCCAGAATGTTTCCAGGGAACTATCTACATAGTTTGTCCAAATCATTTGCCGCTTTACGTATTTTTTGTTTTGTATATCTCCACTATCCCATGATTTAACAAAGTCATCTTCATAATCCTTATTCCAAATAAATCTCTCCCTCATTGTTGTTTGAGCTGGTTCGTATCATGAAAACAAGCATTTTCGTTTTTTATTTATTTCTATTTTCAGAATACCTGGCAGATGATCAGATTCAATTATATATTCTCAACATCAAGAGATATGAAATGACTAGATCAAAATAAATCAATGGAAACAAAACAATTAACTGTACTTTCTCCAGAAGCTCCTATATGTGTATACTTGTCATCAAAATTCAATTCACTCAGTCCTTCCAGTATAATACAGTCAAAGGTGTCATACAATTCAATCAACTGGTCACCAAAATTATTTACATAAATGACTTGAGATTTTGTTGGAAAGTTATTGTGAGCTGGAAATATTGTTGGATCGAGATCGTTCCTGTCATCAGAAAAAGGGGTAACTTTTCTCCACAGTTCTTACATTCAGATCCTAATCCAACAACATGCAGAACTCGACATAAGTGCCATGCAGGTCTGTTTAAACACTGTTCTAATAGTTCAATGCCATTATTACCCTGCTGGGTCTCTCCCAGAATGTTGAATCATGCGGGGGAATATAAGAATAAATGTACATTACATCTTTGTCCGTGCCTGTGAATCTTTAGCACTAAACGTTTTCTTGTTCTGTTTGAATTCTTTCTGTGAAGTCAGCAAAACGTTTTCGAATCATAGCAATGACGCCACTAGAGTTTCTCCCTGGATGAGATAGTTTCTTTGTTTTTGACGTAAATAAAATGTAATCTTTAAAGAGTAATGATTCGAAGTTAAATCCGATAAACATTTCAGGAAGGCAAATAGAGTCGAACAAAATGATAAAAATTAATGAAATCAATGGTTTTCTAGCTTTTAGAGAAGCCCGTTAACATTACAATTTAGAAATGAGACATTGCATTCATTCCCATTTACATTTTGTTCACAAAATAGGTTTGGAGTACCAGTCGTAGGAGTAATTCCTGGACCTATTAGTTTTTCATGTATCGTGGCCCGGCCCGTTTCTTATTTATTATCACCTGAAACTCTTTTCTCTCTGGACATAGACTTGCGGGGCTGGGATTTGGTTTTATCCTTTGGTTGGTTTCCAGACTCTGCTTTTTTGAAAGAATCTACAATGTTGCTGTAAGTGTTTTGTGTTTCAGTACTTTTGTTTTTGTTCTGATGACCACTGTGGGGGATGGATACAGCTCGCCGTGGTCGTGAAGTACGAGCTAAGGGCCGAGATTCTTGTTCAGCGGATGATTCTTTGACTCTCCTGTCTTGTGTTCGTCCCCTGTCTTGCTTGTCATCTATCTCAAATGGCTTGTCATTTGTCTTACTTTGGCTAGGGCCATATTCTAAAGATAACTTGCTTGTCTTGTTCTGTTTGTCCAGGACTATGTTTGCTTCAGTTTGTTCTGTAATTTGTGAAAGACAAGAAGGATGAACAACATCTTCTCTTGGATCATTGAATATGCTCTCCTGATCAGAAATGTTTGGTTCTGCTGACTTGTTTTGTTCTGGCATAAAACAAAGGTCTTTCATCAGATCAACGTCTCTTGTATGAGCCCTGTGTCAGTCTTCGTCCTCAACGTCTGTTCCAATTTTGTCTTTGTTCCATGGAACAAAGTCTTCATCGTCAGTGGTCGCTACATCTGAACAACATTCATGGATGTTCTGTGTTGTTTGTCACAGTTGTCATCTCCGGCGATATAATTTTCCACAGAAGGGGTTGTGGTCACTAACTCTGATATCTGCGACTGTCCGACTATTAAGGCTTTGTTCTATTTCCTCCTGAAGCATAGGAGCTGGTTCTGCTGACAGGGTCTTCCACCACATCAACCCTCCGGTGCTCCGATATATTTCTTCTGCCCAGGTCAGTGTAGGAACGTGTACCGGGAACAATACGCACACGACCGTGTCTTGGTTTGTCACTTTATCCCAAAACGATGGTTGAGCTCTCATTCATTTACCTGTCCATGTTGACTGCGGCTTCTCGCAGAGTAGTAACGATGTGGAGGACTACGATTGCTGTCTGATCGTTTTTCGAAAAAAAATTAAATCGTCCTAGGTACGAGCAGCATTGTTCCGCTCTGAGAGTTCCAGGTAGTGGCGTTTGTTTCTTTGAGGTTGTTTGCTACCGGATTGACGAACACCTCTGTGACCGTTGTACTCACTGTCCTCATGGGGTTCGTAGTCGAGGTCAAGTTTCTTCATGTTCCCACTGGTCTGAGAAGGACTGTCTTTGAGTGCCGTCCTGGGTAGTTATCAGTTGCTGTCTGTCTCTGAAATGGAGGTTCCTGCTATGAATATAGGCAGTCTTGCCAAGTCCCCGGTGAAACTCCACTATCTCTCTCTTTGTCTTGAAGTAAAGGTCGGAAGCCACCCTGATACCGCTAGTTCTCAGGCTGTCTCTGAGGTCCTTGTCTCCCAGGACAGCCATCTTGTCTGCCTACCACAGAATTGGATCAAGATAGGTCAAGAGTGACTTCTGTGAAGCAATGATTTGCCGATGCGAAACGCCTTTGCAATGTCGTCATGTTGCCAATTGTCGCCGTTAAGTGTGGTCATTCAACACATCAATGATGATTTGGGTGGTAGCTCGCTCATCTTCTTTCCACTGTTCTTCATGCACATTGAGGAATGTGAGGTTGCAGGCTTTTGACTCTTATTCCGCTGCCTTTAACTTCCTCTCCAACAGATACGGTCTTTCATCATGACAGTCTTGTCTTCTTCCAGTTCCTTTATGTCACCAATATTCATGACAATATTGTCTTTCATCTCACTAATTTCCGCAAAAAAAGCGCCCGATATTGTTTTCCAGATCAGAAAATTTCTGGTCGATGTTCTCTTTAATTCCAGCTGCATGTAGTTGTAAAGTCTGCTGCATTTGAGTGAAGCGGCAATCCATGAAGTGCACGATGTTTGATTGATGTACAGCAGACCTGTTCTGTGACATCATATCAGGTGCCTGTAAGTGAGTGTTTCATCTTAAGCAGGATATTTAGAACGCAGACTGAAGTTTAATGACCAACATTTCACATGTTCATGTTTCTTTGACCACACACCTATGCACACACAACATTCAATGAAGAAACAGTGTTCACGTGCAGCCGGAGTGGAAAGAGTCGATGAGAGGAAGGGCAAGTGTGAAACTGCGCTTACGCAAAATGAAAATTATAATCCTTCATTAATTTTATTAATTATTGAAAGTTAAGTTTCGCTCTATCTCTACTAGCCTTTTCACCAATCCATCATCACCGTCAGATGCACACACTCTTTATGGATTCATCTACCAAAAATAAAGACAATAAAACTAGTAAACACAACAGATTTTTGTTGGGAAAGAGAATGCTGAATAAACCCGACCGCCATTTTGAAAACCGCTTCCGACCACCTCACACAGAGAGAGAGAGAGAGAGAGAGAGAGAGAGAGAGAGAGAGAGAGAGAGAGAGAGAGAGAGAGATTTTCCCCTCCTTTTGTTCCATCGGATATCTCACGTATTGACCCATGACTCTGTTTCTATACGTTTGATAGAAAATCAAATTAATTATTGAAAAAAAAACAACGGGACTGGTCACAAAGAATTTGGCAGAGACACTGAATATGGCACTCAAACAAAATGAACTTTGGTGCTGATCCGTTTTGCAGATCGAAAGAAAAGTTTGGATTGAGGACAT
>JADBJO010011909.1:57500-61547 GCA_016801955.1 Conus betulinus
CGCAAGAAACAATAGGTACATATACTTCTGATTTGATTGAATGTTCAAACATTGATGTCAAAGATGTGGCTAAAAATCCATCTTCTTCATTTATTCCATCATGGGAGATACCAAAACCTTCTCTTGATATTGGTTACATTGACATCAAAAAGGAGAAAATATTAATATCATCGCTAATTTAGCAAAATCACATGTATACGAAAAATATCAAAATCATCTTCAGGTGATTACTGATGGTTCTGTTTTAGATGATGGAAATGTTGGTGCAGCATTTGTATTCCTTCGCTTAAAACTCAAAGATCGTTCTTTCTGGGTAGTTATTTATCTATATCACAGCTGAATTAGTAGCTAATATGCTAGCAATGGAATTTCTAACAGATCTTTCCAGTAATATTGTTCAGATAGGTTTTTTTTGTTGTTGTTGTTGATTCAAAATCAATCAGTCTTACTTGCCCTTGATTCATCAAATATATCGACACGACCCGACCTTGTGTTTGAAATTAAATATCTTTTATACTGGCTGGCGTAGGCACTATTATAGAATTTTGCTGGATTCCTTCGCATACTGGTATACTTGGGAATGAATTGGCTGATAGGGCAAAAAAAAAGGTGCTAAAAAAAGCAGGGTCATCTTCCGAGCTGAAAATAAAACCCATCAGTCGTAGAATAGAATGTTATCGTATCCTTGAATCAACTGCACGGAAGAGAGCTCAAATAAATGTTGATATTTCATCCAAACAGTGGGAAGCTTTTCCAATAGACCTTTGTACTAAGAAAAATGTCTGATCATCCAGTTTATTATTCCAGACAAATATATTCCCATTATAATTCGATTAAAGCTAAATGTTTAAAAAAAAACAAAGTTTAGTAAAAATGCTAGTTGTATTTGTGGTAAAGAAATAACATTGAGCCATATTTTATTTAATTGTCGCAAGTTTTTGCTGCTGATCGAAATTGCTGAACACTTATTTCATAGTCCGATTGGGGTTTTTCTTTACATTGTTTTTTGTGTTAGTTCATAGTGCGTTATATAACGATCTTTTACTCCTTCACTCTTAAGTTTAGATAGTGAAGGATTTTTGTTTTATTGTTATATGATAGATCTATTTATACTGTTAATTTTATCCAGTAATTGTTGTATTAAGATTTCTGGTTTGTTTGTTTGTTTCTTTGTTTGTTTGTTGTTTTTTTTTTCTCTCTTTTTTAGTTTTAGCTTTTGTTTTTTGTTTAGATACACATACAGATACATACATGTATACACTCACATACAAAGACCTACATACACGCTTATATAACATATAGGCTTATTTCACTCAATCATTCATTCCTTCAGTCATTCTCTTCATTCATTCACGTCTAAAATCACTCAAAGTGAACAGACGTTAAACAGAAGAACGAAACACACACACACACACACACACACACACACACACACACACACACACACACACACACACACACACACACACACACACACACACAGAATATATATATATATTTATATATATATATATATATATATACTATATATATATATATATATATATATATGTATATATATATATATATATATATATATATATATATATATATTACTTATATATTACTTGAGAGATAGAGTATAGATGTATGTACACTGCTTGCATTCCCTCAGATCGTTGGCTGGCTGAATGGATGTGAAATAAACTACGCGAAAAAAGCAGGAAGCAAAGAGAAGGAAAACATAGTATAGATATTTATGCTTTACAAGTAACATGGTGCTATTGAGAGGCGGAATAACAGGGGTTTCTTTAAAAAGAAATGCGTGATGAAAGTAACCTCACATACGAAAAGAGGAGAACTAGGGAACAGAATCATAAACATAAAAAAAAACATGAAACAAGCATAGAAGAAAGCAATCATGTTCATCTCCATCATTTTGTATGTATGAATTAGGGGAACGAGCGAGCGAGTGAGCAAGAGAGAAAGAGAGAGACAGACAGAGACAAAGGGCGAGACAGCGACAGAGTATTTTGATGCATGTAACGACATATACCAAACAGAAATTGTGCCAGTAACAAGGCTAATTATACATAATAGGCAATCTGATTTAACTAACAGACATCAACACACAACAATTTGCAGAGAAACTCTAGACGCAAACAGCTAACGCGTACTCATACCACTGAAGACGATTTGGGTCAGAATGTTGATATCACAGGTCAACTGATCCTTCTGAGTTTTTTTTCTCTTCGTCGGTTTCTGATCAGTGACAGCACTTTCATGCTCCATACAGACTTGTTTTTCCCTACGTGAGTCCCTTGTGCCAGTGCATATTGTTGCATAGTTATGAAGAACACCTAGGAAAAGACACGCTGCTCTGCTGCTACTAGTCAGTTGAGCGTTGTTATGTGATAGATCAGAGAGAGAGAGCGAGAGCAGGAGAGAGAGAGAGAGAGAGAGAGAGAGAGAGAGAGAGAGAGAGAGAGAGAGAGAGACAGACAGACAGACAGACAGACAGACAGACAGACAGAGACAGAGACAGAGAGAGAGAAAGAGAAAGAGAAATGTTCAACAAGACTCATCATCGACGGGAGTGTCCGCAGCTGGAAAAAATCACACATATCACTGATTCACTAGTATCATTCTTGAGAGAATGAATGACTCACTCGACAAGACACACCCCGAGATGAGCAAGCCGGCTTCAGGAAAGAGGGTTCCTGTACAGACCAGATCGCAGCCCTCAGCTTCATCGTGGAGCAGATTATGGAATGGCAGACACCTCTCTACGTCGTGTGTTTCATAGACTTTGAAAAGGCTTTGATGGCGTCGACAGACAAGCAGTACTACTTCTGGAACCTCCTTCTCACTACGGCGTGCCAAAAAAGATCGTCAGAATCATCAGACGACACTATGAGGGATTCTCCTGCCAGTCATCCACAACGGAAGACTTTCTGAAGACTTTGAGATCTCCTCCGGCGTCAGACAGGGCTGCTTGCTGTCCCCACTCCTCTTCCTCGTCGTGTGCTGGACTGGGTGACAAGGACGGCCTATGCAGGTTCCAACAAAGGTATCCAGTGGACCATTCTGAAGAAGCTAGAAGATCTGGATTTCGCCGATGACCTGGCCCTCTTATCACACTGTTTACAGGACATGCAAGACAAAATTACTCCTTTTTGCAAACAAGCTCAACGCGTTGGACTCAAGATCAGCCAGTGAAGACAAAGCTCCTGCGCACTAACAACGAACAGAAGCGCCAATCACCATCGCGGGGAAGGCGATAGAAGATGTCAGTGAGTTTGTGTACCTGGCAGCAAGACAAGCCTGTCAGGAGGCACAGATGAAGACATCAAAGCAAGAGTGAAAAAAGCGCGACAAGCCTTTGCCATACTTAGACCCGTATGGAGCTCTACCACCATCTCCATCAACACTAAACTGAGAATATTCGACTCCAATGTAAAACCAGTGCTAATCTACGGGTCAGAGACATGGAGAGTCACCACCAACACGTCCACGACGATCCCAAACCTTCATCAACAAATGTCTCCGGCAGATCCTCCACTTGCGATGGTTTCGACAAAGTGCCAAACACCGACCTGCGGACAAGGGCAAACCACCAATCAATGGACGTCCAGGTCAGGAGAGAAAGTGGCGATGGGTCGGCACACACTGCGGAAGGAGCCCTCTAATATCACCAGGCAGGCGTTCGAGTGGAACCCGCATAGCAAGAGAAAGCGAGGGCGCCCAAGCAGACCTTGAGGAGGAGCTTACTAAGAGCTGAGAACCTCCAGCCTGACCTGGGGGGAGACCAAGACCTGTGCCAGGGACAGACAGAGGTGGAAGTTTTGCTGTTGAGGCCCTATGCTTCTCAAGGAGCGAAGAGAACTAAGTCAAGTCACTGGTGTGAGAAACAAGAGAGAAATGTGAAAGAAGTGACCTATGCAGCTCAAAATGAATACAAAGAAACGAAAAAAAACACCAAAACGCACACACACACACACACACACCACACACACACACACCACACCCCACACACACACATGTACGCACACACGCACGCAACCCACG
>JADBJO010011910.1:0-2500 GCA_016801955.1 Conus betulinus
GGAATAATGATGGCCACGCGTTCATGAAATCCAGAAATGAAACGGCCCACACCCACGTTAGTTTAAAATCGATGTCGGGAGGACAAAATCCATTTGGCTGTAATCGGCTTTGTTTTCCTTCCTTCGTTAGATTCACTAGTCTGGCTGGCTGATGCAGAACATGCAAAATGGAAATGATAAACCATGGCGATGTCTTCCATTTCTAGACAAAAATGTCCTGCGGAAGAAACGCCTTCATTCCTTCTTCTTCTTCTTCTTCTTCCAAGACGCTGGGTTCACTCAAAAATGAGTAGGTCAACCAGACGTTCTGGTTACATGAAGCTGAAATGACAATATAAATTGAGTGGAAAGGAGAAACGGGTGGGTGGGTGGATCTCTCTCTCTCTCTCTCTCTCTCCCCCTCTCTCCTCCCTCCCTCTCCTCTCTCTCTCTCTCTCTCTCTCCCTCCCTCCCTCTCTCTCGCTGTCTCTCTCTCTCTCTCTCTCCCTCTCTCTCTCTCTCTCTCTCTCTCTCTCTCTCTCTGTGTGGTATGCATGCGTGCATGAGCGCGTGCGCGCGTGTATGTGTGTATGTGCGTGCGCGCGCCTTATGTGTGTGTGCGCGCCTGTGTGCGCGTGCTTAGATACATGTGTACATATGCATGTGATTTTGTGTGTGCGAATGTGTGTGTGTGTGTGTGTGTGTGTGTGTGTGTGTGTGTGTGTGTGTGTGTGTGAGTGTGTGTGATGTGTGATGTGATGATGATGATGATGATGATGAAGGGGAGGGATGGGGGCGGCGGGGGAGGTAGGAAAGGGTGAAAAAAATCTTTCTATGTAAACTTCTCGCGGGAAGATAATCTTGCTCCTAAGCAGACGTCGACACTCTAGACAGCAGCTACAACTGTCTCAGTTTGACCGAAAGATTCCTTACGACGCTCACTGGATTCCACTAACCACCGGAGAAGGACACTTCCACACAACAAAAAACGCATCTTCCTTTATAACTGGTCTCCCGTTAGGAATATGCCTCCGACAAACATATTAGCAGTGACCCCAATGATTGTAAAGAATAATTAAAGCAAATGAACAAAACCAAAGGACAGACATGAGAGAACGATGAAAAGCCAGTCCGCTGGACAAGGATGTTCACTCACACAGGCTTCTCGATTACGCAGTTACATCTACAAGAGGGCGTTGACAATGTGGTGTTCTTTGTGTCCCGGATGACAACGTTCACCACTGAACGCAACCCAAAAGATTCAGCAGCAGGGCAGTGTCTCCTCTCGTCGGCGGCCTTGTGACGACTGCTCCGTGTGTGCTCTGCAAGTGTTCAGTGTTGTGGCAAGGCAGATGTTGAGAATGTGACTGTGCATGTAAGACACAGGATGAACTGACATGGGTGTAGCATCACCGAGAGCTTACGATACTAGAGTCGGGAAAAAAAAAGGAAGGAAGGAAGGAAAAATGGAGAAAGACGCATGTCTCATTAAAAAAAAAAAAAAAGCCTATGCCGTAAAACAAGAAAGAAATCTCTCGTGTTTGCATCGAAAAGCAGACTGATGAGACTCCGAATAATACTGGCACAGAGAGAGAAGGGGGGAGAGAAGTCAGAACTCAGAAACCCTTTTATGAGAGGAAGAGACGGCTCAAAACTCAGGAAAACTTTACGAGAGTTTGAGGGAGGGAGATAACTCATAAAACCCTTATGAGAGAGAGAGAGAAACTCAGGGGGAAAAAAAAAAGTTACGAGAGTTTGAGAGAGGGAGACAGAGAACTCAGAAACCTTTATGAGAGACAGAGACAAAGAAAGACAGAGAGAGAGAGGAGAGCACACACACATACACACACACACACACACACACACACATATATATATATATATATATATATATTTGTTAAAACTTTTGATTAAAATGTAAAAGCTAAAACCTACAGCGCTGTTTCTTGCTGGTGCAGTCGTCAGGGTATGGATACCCTGACGACTGCACCAGCAAGAAACAGCGCTGTAGGTTTTAGCTTTTACATTTTAATCAAGTTTTAACAGATGCCGCTCCAACCCCGGTTGAGCACTTTTTTAAAGTTATTGTTGTTAGCAACACAATTATTATATATATATATATATATAGATAATTATCATTATTATTATTATCGTTATATACACACCGTGTGTGTGTGTGTGTGTGTGTGTGTGTGTGTGTGTGTGTGTGTGTGTGTGTAAATACATGTAAGCGTCTGCTTTCGGTTGGGTGTTCAGTGTCTGTGTCTTCTCCATCTGTCACGAATGATTAGTATATTACCGACTGTGGAAATTATGCAAGAAACATAGACACGAAAGCTGACCCTGCTGTTCTTAAGACCGCACGTTAATGTTTCTGGAAGACAAATTTTATTGTTAAATTTAGACATTGGTGGTCCCTTGCAGAAATGTTGTTAGCATGAGGTCTCATGAATATGCAAAGTTAGGTTCCCAGGACCTTTCTGTTTTAAACCACATTTTTGTTACACTTTTCCCCCCAATT
>JADBJO010011910.1:12500-15000 GCA_016801955.1 Conus betulinus
CTGTTTACACACACACACACACACACACACACACACACACACACACACGCACGCACGCACGCACGCACGTACATACATACATACATACATACATACATACATACACACATTGCCACACTTATACGACAAAAACAATATAACCCACTTCGTAAACTTCGCGGGTTATAAATATGACCAAATTTCTACCAGGAAAGTAGAAAGGGCAGCGGACAAACGAACCGACAGGCCGAGAGACAGATGGATGGATAAAAGGACACGTGAAATGGGATCGGTCACCGTCCCACATTGTAGACCCGGAACACAAAAATCAATCATTCCTCGAACATTCCCTGTGAAAAATATGTGCGCATGCGGCACGGATTGTCGCTACGACAATCCATGCCGTTACGACAGTCCGTGCCGCCACAAGAGCACCTAAGTATGCCCGTCTCCTTTGTTAAATAAACTCCTTTTCAACATGTGCTATAGATTACACACGTCACTGCACGAGACAGCTGCTTCGCTGGTGGAGCAGTAGTCGCACGTCGCGAACACCGCTATAGCTTCGACCGGTCCAAGCTCAGTGACTGTATCCTGCGTTGCAGTTTCAGCGATCATGAATCACCGCAGGAAAGTGTCGATAATGTTTGAACAGAGCCTGTTATTAACAATTAAAAAACATGTACGCACGTCACCCACACACATCCAACTCCTCACACCTTCGCTCTTCATCGCATGCTGCGATACGGGTGCGCTCTTCAAGCATGCCTCAAAAACGTCGGAGCCTGATAAAATGTTCCATTTAGTATACGTACTTATTTAAGTGAAGTATGTACGATGACTATCAACGACACTGGATTTGTACAACTCCACTAGAGAATATAAACGTAGTCATCCCTTCGACCAGTTAAAGGTGCTTTGTTTACATATAGTGTCCCATGTTGCTATGAATTTTAGAATACCCTGCACGGGGTGCGCACGCGCTAACCCATTTATTTCAAGGTAGTTGTGTTTTTTTCGCGCTCCAGTTGAGAAAAAAAGTAAACTGCTTACCTTTTGGACCAGCGCACCGTATATGTGTCGAGAAGGAAAGCCGAAGCTTAACAAACAAAACATGCCCCAGTGACACAGCCAGCGGTGCTCGAACTTGCACACAGGCGTTTTCTCGCTGTAACACAAAAGCGAAACTACCAGAATTCAAGACCGCAGCTGTCGGGGCTGTGCCGTGCTTGTCTGCACTGTCGTCTACGTGGCGCGTGCACTGAAGCGATCCACACGATGCGCGGCACGCTCGTGGACCTCGCCAAGTGGGCGCGGTGCCTGGGCCACCTATTTCGCATTCAGACGTTGCGCAGCTTGAGTTAACAGATAATTATGGAAAGTCGATTGACTGAATCCCGCGGGCACCAAACATAGAAATTATTAACAGATATGGAAAGTCGATGACTGAATCCCGCGGGCACCAAACAAAAATTATTTAGATGACCAGCTGAATGTGCGGACTGGTATTGCTTTTAGTGTACAAGAGTAGCGCCCTTCCTTTGACTCGACTGTCTTTTTCGCTGTAAATCTTCAGTCATTTCAGTGGCGCAGTGTTAGGTCTCCTCTTCTGCACTGGTATTCCGTTATCTGTGGTGGACATTAAGCCTGAACGGAACCTTAAGCGTCACTCGCCATAATGAGCTTTCCATTGTCGGGAATTGGGAAAAAAAAATGTTGCCCAGCCTGTCAGCGTTAACCTTGTAGCCTAGTAGAGGGGCGTATCAGATTAATTTTTCTGTTCCACGCCACGCCATATTCTCCCCTCTCATCTCTCTCTCTATCTCTCTCTCTCTCTCTCTCTCTCTCTCTCTCTCTCTCCTCTCTCTCTCTCTCTCTCTCTCTCTCTCTCTCTCTCTCTCTCTGTCTCTCTCTCTCTTCGTGGGAGGCGGGGGGTGTCTGCGTATGTCTATGTGTGTGTTCATCTATTTCATATTTGTATGACCCACAGAGAAGTAAATCTGACGATAAACTCTTTCCAGGTTCAATCTTTGCGGTTCGGATCTCTGATTTCAACAGTGACAAAATGACGACAGAAAAAAAAAAAATAATGAACTGGCTCAGCGGTTAAGGAAAGGCTGGTGGAGTCAAAGAGGGAGGAGGAAGTGGGGAGCGGATTCGAAGAGGAATATAATTCTGCGTCTGGCGACTTCTGACCGTAGACTCATGCCTCATCAAAAATCGATCTTCATGACTTTGGCATCGCATCAGTAAGGAGAGGAGCAAGAGGGTAATCCAGGAACTTTTTTCCCACTTGCCTGGATACCATCTTGAATCATCGCGGAGAGTGATAACGTTTCTCTTTCCTTTTCTCTTCGAGTGGATGTTGATAACAGGTAATTTTCAGCCGATTCATAAAATGTGTAGCCTACCCCAAATAAAAACTTGTTCATGAAACGCAAGCAAAGTGTGTGTGAGTGTGTGTGTGTGTGTGTGTGTGTGTGTGTGTGTGTGTGTGTGTGTGTGTGTGTGCGTGCGTGCG
>JADBJO010011910.1:37500-40000 GCA_016801955.1 Conus betulinus
TCGTTTTCCTGTCTGCCTCCTCTACAGCCCAGGCCATCCCTGGCCACAGACGTGTAAGCGGGGCAAACCGTACGCAATCGTCTACATGCTGTTGGAATGAGGGCTCGAAGACCTGTCCGAGGACCCGTTATGACTCAGCGTCATCGCCAGGCACGACTTCAATGGTGCATGCAACATCTTCCCTGGGCTGTTCATCGTGAATGGAGACAGGTTTCATTCAGCGACGAATCACATTTCCTGCTGCAACGCCATGACCGGAGGAGGAGGGTCTATCGCAGAACGAATGAACGCTATGCACAGAACTGTGTTGATCAGGCACCTCCCCATGGTGGTGGAGGGGTAATGGTATGGGGAGCCATCAATTTCAGTGGCAGAAGCCCCCTAGTACTGGTCCAGGGGACGACTTAATGCTCAGCGCTACATTGCAGAAATCCTCCAGCCTCACGTTCTTCCACTCCTGGCTGCTCCTGGTTCCATATTCATGCATGACAATGCTCGGCCACACTCAGCCCGCTTAACACGACATTTCCTGGCTGCCAACAACGTCAATCTCCTTCCCTGGCCCTCTATGTCACCGGATTTAAACCCAATAGAGCACATTTGGGATGAGTTGGATCGCCGAGTCCGTGCCCGAGTTAATGCCCCTACAAATGAACGAGAGTTGTTCCAGGCTCTTCAGGAGGAGTGGGACACCATTCCACTGCGCGTCATCCGCAGTCTGCTGCGATCCCTGCCCAGGCGACTTCAAGGTGTGATTGCTGCACAGGGAGGACACACACGCTACTGACGTTCGAAAGGTGTGAGCTCTTCTGTAATGACTTTTTGGCACTATTTTTTTTCAACGCAAAATCAGATAAGCCATTATGTTTCATCATCTCCACTTTAATGGTGTTTTGCAGTTACCTGAAAATGTACAATGTTTTGAAAATAGTAAAGGCAGGTGACTAATTGCTGCTGTTGCGTTTCTTTTCCGGTAGTCGTTAAGAAAAAAGATGGTTTTGTTGTCACGTGCGTGTTAACATGAACTTGCAGAGGTCTACATCCCCCCCCCCCCCCCCCCCCCCTCCCGTTCCTCTTTTGTGTTTACAGTACGCATGAAATGGACTAAGTCCAGCAAAGAACCATTTCAAGGCTCCAAATAGAACGTTGTCCAAACTTTTCTTCCTTTTCCAAGATCTCCTACACAAATAAATAAATGCTCCTGTGAAATGTGGCCAGAGACTCGAGCCAATATTTCATACCGTTGTACTAATTACACACAGGCGACTCATTCTACGCACACTCGTATTTTTTGACAAAGGAAAATGCTCCGTGGTGCACACTGTGTGATGAGCCACGCACCGTGAGACATGTGCTCATGACGTGCAGGAAGTTACATGACATTCGACACAAACATTCTGTAGCAAACTCCACGAAGACGTTCTTCAGGTCATTTTGGGCATTCCTCTAAATGGTCATTTTGACTGCCTTAACGAAATGATTCTCATTTCATCCGATATTTTGAAGTTAGTTTACGCCGAATGTGAGAAGAGCGGTGATTTCTCGTTTTTTTCGTTTTCGAACACTGTCCTAAACGTTGTTTGTTTTTCATTGTGAAGCAAGACCGATCAGAGCGGCCGGTTCGCGGAAATGCATTGTTTTGTTTTGTCCTGTGACATTTTTTCTTTTTGTGTTCTGTCTATGTCCTTGGCGGTCCTTAACGATCCGCCTGGTCTTTCTAAATTTCGATACCTCGCGTTTTGGAACCAAAGCCAGTAGCATGGGGGTCGCGGGTTCCACTGCGCACCCTATTAAGGTGAGTAAGGGATATTTTTTTCAGCATGTAATGCAAGTGGAAACCGTTGCTTATGACTGAAGAGTGATTCTGTCCATGGAGTCACAATGACCTTTCCTTTATGCCAACCAAACGGACTGATAGAACTGTACCGACCAACTGGAACACAGCGTCGTAGAGAAGCGGGATAGACTCTGTCACTATACTCATAACGGGATACTCACTATACTCATACATAAATTTGATAATACCACATCCAGCCAATTCTATGGGTCGATTTCATTAGTGACTTACTCAGCCTAGACGGAGCAACGATTTGCTTGCATCATTTCTATTCTATTATTATGAGTACTTATATAGCGCCTGTCCTCGGCTAGACACCAAGCTCTAAGCGCTTTACAATCAACACTCTGTGCACCACGGGTTGCCTACCTGGGTAGTGCCGACTGAAGAGCTGCCAGCTGGCGCTTCATTCAGTCGTTTCCCGTGTCGTCCAGTCAATATCGTTCAATATCGTTCACTCAGTTTCCTCACCTCCTTCATTCTTTCCATTTCTCACGCAGGGTGCATGCTATGTTTTACGAGTCATCCATACCAACGGCCAAGCTGGCCTTTTTCTTCCGAAAGTTGGTGATGGAATTTTACGTGTGTGTAAGATGTTATGCGTGCGTTCACACACGGAACCTCGGTTTATAGTCTCATTCGAAGGACTGTATGGAAAATCGA
>JADBJO010011910.1:50000-61545 GCA_016801955.1 Conus betulinus
CACACACACACACACACACACACACACACACACACAACACACACACACACACACACACACACACACACACACAAACACACACACGCACGCCACACACACACACACACACACACCACAACACACACGGCCTTAATACAAATACCACACCTATAAAACATAATGACGGCTGTGAAATAAGACTTTCGGTCACACCGGGGACGAAAATAAACTTTGATTTAGGATGTTGTGTCTGGAGTTCAGAAACATTAAGCAATCATTGTGATATCTGATACCTAAAAATGCTTTAAAAGGACATTTGAATTCAACACAAATTCGCTCCGGCCTCCGCTCCGCAACCTCCTCTCTCCTCTCTCTCACCCCGCACTTGAAAATATCCCTCTCCTCTGTTTTTTTGTCTTTCTGTCTCTGTTTGGCTTCTCGGTGCTGTTGTCCTGTCTGTCTGTCTGTCTGTCTGTCCTGTTCCTGTCTGTCTCTGTCCTGTCTGTGTCTCTCTCTCTCTCTCCCTCTCTCTCAATCCCTCTCGCCTCTCGGTCTCCCTCTCCTTTTTTTTCCCTCCCTGTCACGTGTGTGTGTGTGTGTTGTGTTGTTGTGTGTGTGTGGTGTGTGTGTGGTGTGTGTGTGTGTCGTGTGTTAGATTTTGGTACAGCAGCACACACACACACCACCACACCCACACACAACACACACACACACACAAACACACCAACCACTGATATATATTAATGCTTACAATGAAGTAAGTAGTGGGAAACAAGTGCAGGTTAACATTCTTCCATCATTATAGTAATGACTTGGCAAAGATTTGAAATTGAGACAGGAAAAACGGATTTTTTTTTTTGAAATATGAAGTAAATGGGAAAATGTATACATAAATATGAAAACCCCCTTCACTAGCTGCATGAGGAAACTATATCGCAATCCCTCTCGAAGCAGATCTATAGTTCGCCTGCTCCGAGGCCCTATCGTTCCCTGGATCGGACTCAGTGTCAGGGAGCCAGACGGCTGAGTGGTGTCTGTCTGCATGCGCCTGGGCGGGGTCAGATGGCGCGACACCCCTCACATCCACCTAATCAGTGGTGTGTTTGTGTGTGTCGTGTGTGTGTGTGTGTGGTGTGTGTGTGGTGTGTGTGTGTGTGTGTCCTCTCCTCCTTCTCTCTCCTCTCGTCCACCTCCCTCTCTCTCTCGCTCTCCTCGCTCTCTCTCCCTCCGTCTCTCCTCTCGCGGGGTTGTTGGGGGTGTGGTGGGTGGTGGGGGCTCGGGGTGTGTTCCCCTGGCGGTCTCCTCTCCAAAACCTCTGCGTGCGCTCGGTGGGCGGTGGGTACCTCGTCTCTCGCTCTCCCCTCTCTCTCTCTCTCCTCTCTGAGACATGAACAGTCACCGAAAACACCGCACTGGAAGAACTGTGAGCACGCTTTCCTTTTCCTCCGTCACTCTTCACAACAATCCACTTGTTAGTACGATGCCTGCCTGGCAAAACACAATCCTCTGCGACGATTTCTCTTTTCTTTGTGCAATTCTGCATATTGTCAACACCATTCTTTGCTCCCCCTCTCTCACAGAAGTAATTCTCTTTCTTTTTCCGACCTCCTCAGTAGCAGTCCCTGCCAGGGCTGTTTTCACAGCAAAGGTCTTGGTACTTTGGCCAAACAGAGCGGTTGGTCCTCTTTCTCCTAACTGGTCATACAAAAAATCATCTTTCGTATGATGATGCGTTGTGATCCCACCTGATCGATTAGTATGTCAATAATAACGGCTGAATGCTTCATTGATAAATATTGATACTATACCCATGCGATTGATATTTCGCTTGCTTGCTAGGAGGGAGAGAGAGGTAGGGGGGGGGGAACATCGTATCCATGCTGGTACAGTGTCTGGACTGGATCCACTGTAAATCATCCATGTTTAATATTCCGTGACAGGAAATGAATCTATTGCAGTGCCCCTGTGGAGTCCTGATTTTCTGTTATGAATTGTGACATGTGCGTGATTACCACCTGGTTTGGGTCTATTTTGAAATATCAGTTTTATAGTGATCGTAGTTGATTAGCATTGTTGCCGTGACGTAACTGTACACTGTTATTCTTTAATGTGGTCCTCGAAGCCACAGTCTTTTTCGTAAGCTTCTTTCTTAAGAGTCGTCGAAAATGCGGAGGAACTCCTCTTGCTGGGGGCTGGGGCTGACCATAGCCGGCTTATTGTCAGGTAAAGATTATAACGGACAGCACACACCACAACACACAACCACCCACACACCACACAAAACACACACACACACAAAACACACACGACACACAGAGAGAGAGCGAGAGAGAGGGAGTAGTAGAGAGCGAGAGAGGAGACAGAGGCCACAGAGAGAGCGACAGAGAGCAGGAGAGAGAGAGGAGAGAGGAGAGAGAGAGAGAGAGCAGAGAGCGAGAGGAGATTGGCGATACCAGTTTTCCTTGTGGCAAGAATTAAACGTTAATGCTGTATGATCACAACAACCACAACATATCCACACACACACACACACCCATGCACACACATCACACAATAACACACACACACACAACAACACCACCCATAACACACACACACGGCACCACCCACTTTACCCACGTGATGCTCGCGGCAGGAAGACGGCGACACAATTAAAGTAAACGGAACCATACTATGAAGTGCCCTTGATTTTGCTAAATTGGTTACCATTACGCGAACGTCGGTGTGTAGGTATAAATGATGCGATCCTAAACCCCTTCACGTTTTTGACCGAATGAAATAAAAGGCAACCAAAGCCTGCGACCTTAAGAAAAATTCAGGAATGTCGTTAATTTCATGTGTGCAATTAATGGAATGACACAAAATTGTGTTGAAGGAGAGATGAAGGGATTGTATGGGAAAATCGGCACAATATCTGAAGAATTTCTTTTCTTTCCCCTTACCCTACTACTTCGTAGTCACGAATGTTAATAAATAACCCATTTAATTAGTACCGCTCTTCCTCAAAAAAAAAACACCACACCATTAATGCAGTCAAAATTATGTCCCCTCACTCTACTTCTGACACAACTAAACTCTGGCATTTTATGACACAATTCTCCGAACAAAGACAATTGACCCGACCCCCCAAACCCGGAGCCGTACCACGGGCAAGCTCTTAAAATCGAAAACCTTCAGGACAGTGAGAGTTCGTTTCTCTCTCCCTCCGTGAGAAAGGAATTAAGAAACGCTTATATAATGGCCTAACTAGCATTTGTTGGGCGGGTGTTTCTTCTCTTCTCCTGGGTTTCGCATTACAATTGGTGAAACTTTTGACCTTAAATGAGACGAAAAAAACCGACTGTCTTTGGTTCTTGCAAAAGAAGGAAGCGATACACTAAAAGTTTTAAATTTTCTCTGTTTCTTCTATTAATCATCTTCTATTGATCCCCCTTCTATTCTTCTATTGCCAGTGTCCAAAAAGAAATCGTTTCCAAAGCAAGCGCTGGAAAAACTTGTGTATGTAAAGACAATTCCATATGTAAATTTCAACACAAGTGAGAGATCACCAACTATATCCAGAGCGCTTTGGTTTGAATAATACAAAGATGAATTTGGGGCACAAAAATCTATCTTCGTGTGATGTTACCTGTCTTGAATGGACCCGTATTATTTCTGTGCGCTTGGCCTCTCATCGAATTTTGTTTTGTGCTTCATCCTACGAATTCTACCAGGATTTTACACATAAGAAGGTCTAAATAATCGAACACCTTTCCTCTTTCTAACAAAAAAAAAAACAAACCTTTAAAAAAACGGAACTTAAAATCTGATTTTCTCTTTTTCTAAAAAAAACGCAAGGCATGGTCTGCATAACATGCCTGACTGATATTATTGGGTCGCAATTTCCTAAACGAAAGGAAAGAGTCCGCTACTACATTACCACAAGGTTTAACAACATATCAGTCAGAGGATATATCTGATTTTGTTTTGGCTGTGGGTGAAAAATCAAATAATCACGAAGGTGTATACTTTTAGGGAAAAGAGATAATAAAACTGTTCCTCTTTTAGTGGTTGGGAAAGACCTAAGAAACACAACTACAGACGCTTAAATTAACTGACTAAGCAAGCCGATGGTTCTTTTGGTACCAGAAATTCAGAAGTGACGAATGTCTTGGATGAAAATGGAAAGAGAATGAGCTGAACATAGACTATTTATCAACACCCTTCAAAACCCTCATCATCCCCTTTTCTTTTTTTTTTTTTTTTTTTTTTTTTTTTCTTTTTTAAACGGTTTAATTTAAAAAAAAATCCTTTTTTAAAAAACGGGGGGTCTTTTTTCTTTTTTATATTAAATTTAATCAAAAACAAAAAAAAAAAAAAACAAAAACCACTAAGCCCGGTAGTATAACAGGAACAGCGTTTTTGTTGGTTTGGTTTTTTTTTTTGTTTCACTTTCAGTCATCAATGGCAAGTGTATCGGGAATGCGCGCATGACGTCACCGCGAAAAATGCTTTCTGGGATCGGACCCATCTTGGAATGCGAGGAGCGATTGTAACCAAACAGGTCCCTGAAACCGAAAGCTCTCTGACTCGAGTCATCTTGCCTGTACTCTGTTGTATGTTGGATGTAAAATGCCGCACACAATGGGAGAGGCGAAGCTTCAGGATATCGATTCTTTTTTTCTTCGAATCCCAAAGGTTGAAAAGAAACCAAGGACAGCCATACTGAAGACGTCAACACACAAAAACGAAAAGGAGTTCACGCGTTGGGTTGCCAGAGGCGATTCGCAGACAGAGTCGAAAAATCACTTTCGACAAGAGTACTGAAAGAGCTATGCGTGTTTTTGTTCCACGTGAACGCCGGGACGGACATTTCCGCTTTTCCATCCCACACGACATTTCCAATTTCCACGGCAGGTTAGAAAGAGCTGTTGTTCTTGATCTAAATGGTCGATATAAAAGTACAACACTCTGACTGAGTCAGAAAAATCAGCTGCTGGGTTGCAATTAAGCACAAAAAATCCACTAAGCTGGTGATGCATAAAAAAAATATCCCAGGGGTCACCAATAATTTATGTTATATTTAATTCCAAAACTTGAAAGCAAAATCTTCTATAATTAAATGATCCCCCACACCGCCACCCCCAACCCCTCTCCCTACCCCCCTCCTCGCATTCCACCCTCCAACACCCCCACCACACCCACCCGAAAAGGAAGGAAGGGGGAAGTGCCCACACCCCCAACCCCACTTGGCTCCATACCACCCCCACCACACCCCTCTCCCGCCCTCCTTCTCCATCTCTTCTCCCTCCCGCAGGCTGCACCCAGCTGCAGCAGCCTGCATCGTACAGCTCATTTCTCGTTAATTGCACACATGTTACCCCCAATCTGGCTTAAAAAGGCCTCCCTACTATTTGTTCTACTACTTTCCTTTCTGTCTATTTCCGCTACTTTCACTTTCCGGTTTGAACGCATGAATTAATCTCAGGGGGGTAGTGTGACTGATCTGAAGGCTAGTAGCTCACACATCTAACAATCAAACATAAATATCACAGCGTGAGTTTTACAAAACGGAAGTGTTAGGAGCCAGCTCTCTCACAAATTGGTGATGTATTTTAACATGTTACATGAAATGGCATGCAGATATCGCAAAGAAACTTGTCCACTTTCAGCTACTGCATAACTTAGCTGTGAAATGAATCATCTTGAAGAGTGCACTAGATGGTTCTTCTTGTAATCCATTATTTCACGTGTAAGTATAATGGCAGTAATAACCCTACCATTCGCATTTTCCTTTTCCCCTGGCAAGACCTTAATTTTACTTCTGCCAGTATCATTGGTTTCTTCTTCTGGCTTACACAAACAAACCCATCCGCCAACAGCGAACACACACCCACCACACCCCACACCAAACCACTACACACACACCCACACACACCACACAGGGTGAATATTATTTACTAGACTCAGACAAAAAAACTTATAGTCTGTTTGTCTGTTCTTACACACACCCACACCCACAACACACACACACACACCACACACACCACACACACAGTGTGAATATTATTTACTAGACTCAGACAAAAACTAATATAGTCTGGTTGTCTGTCTTACACACCACAACACACACCACACAAACACACACCACACACAACACACCACACACACAACACACACAGAAGGGTAATATTATTTACTAGACTCAGACAAAAACTAATAGTCCTGTTCTGTCCTTTCTGTCTCTAACAAACACACTAACACACCACACACACACACACACCACCACACCCACCACACATACCCACACACACACACACCAACACAGGAGTGAATATTTATTTACTAAGCTTACAGACAAAAACAATAGTCCGCTGTTTCTGTCTCACACACACAACACACAAACACTAATGTCAACACACACTCACACACACACAACACACACACACACACACAGGGTGAATAATTATTTACTAGACTCAGACAAAAACTAATAGTCTGTTTCTCTGTCTACACCAACACACAAACACACACACAGGGCCCATCCCACACAGACCAGACACACACTAACGTTTCACACAACACACACACACACACACATGGGTGAACACTACAGTGAATATTTACCTCCTAGACTCAGACAAAAACTAATAGTCGCTTTGTCTGTCCTCTTCACTCTTCTCTCTCTCTCTCTCTGCTCTCCTCCTCTCCTCGCATTCTCCGTCTCTTCCGTCTCCTGCTCTCTCTCTCCTTCCTCCTCTCTCCGCCCGTCCCTCTTCTCTCTCTCTCTCTCCCTCCTCTCCACACGACACACAGAAACCCAAAACACAACCACACACACACACACAACCCACCACACACAACAGCACACGACTACACCCACACGTGGTGACTATTATTTACATACTCAGACAAAAACTAATAGTCTGTTTCTTCTGTACCTCACCACACACACACACACACACACACACACCACACAACACACAGGGTTATCTTATTTACATACCAGACACTATATCTGTTTCGTCTTACACCACCAAACTACACACACCCACACAACCACACAACAAATCCCACACACACACACCACACACAGAGGGTGAATATTAAATTTACTAGACTCAGAACAAAAACTCATAGTAGGATTTCTGTCTTCTGTCAAAACACACATCACACACACACATACGGCACACACACACGGCACACACACAGACACACACACACACACAGGGTGAATATTATTTACTAGACTCAGACACAAAAACTATAGTCCTGTTTCTGTCTTACACACACACACACATCACACACACAACACACCCACACACACACACACACACCACACACACACAACACAGGGTATATTATTTACTAACCAACAGACAATCTCTACTAATAGTCCCGGTCTTACACTTGGTGTCCTCTGAATTAACAGGAAACCTGCCTATCCAACTGTCAGAGGACTCCTCCAGACTTTGGGCCCCATGACCTTCACCCTTGTCACATTAGACAGTTGAAGGCCAACAGTCGCACCAGTCGGCAGAGGATGCTATTCAAAGAGAAGGATGGTGAGAAAAACAATATTCTGGCGCAGAAGCTCATACACACCAGAGTCAGACAGAAATGGATGCAGTAATGTCCGATGGAGGCCTGCCACAGACTGCGCGATTATTCACCTCCTAGCCAGAACCGAAGAGTCTTGACACCAGTACAAACCACTGTTTGATATACCACAGACAGACACTGATCATTACTACCGTGTGAATATGATTGATAGATCAGTACACCTGAATAGTCGCGTTTTCTTGTCTAGATGAACAACAGGGACTTGACAGACGAGAACAAAAGAGACACAGACACACCACACACTTGAGGCAATTTGAAATAACAATGAGAAAGGTTAAATTCTTCTACGATCAGGTTGTTTCGCCAAGTTTTTGTCTAACACTGGTAGTTGTTGCTTAACTGTATTAGACGCATCAGAGTGGACCGCGTTTCCCTTCACCTGGGGCCCCAGGAGCAATGGGGAGAAACAAGCACCGTCCGGATTGTATCATCACTTTCATTCCAGATGCTGATGAGATGATCAGAGCTGATGAGAGTGACTTGTTCGCAGTAATTGCCGTATGTAGCTGCTTGAAGTGAGACTCCTATGATTGCACTCTTCCTGCAACCCAGTAGTTCTTGAACTGCAATATTCAACCCCAATTTCACACAGACATCGACATTGAAACTGGTTGTCTGTCCTGTACATGCAGATTAACATCCATGTTTTGTAGGAGTAACTGGCCTGACGAGTGACCTCGTCTTAAAAGAGTTGCAAGTATCAGCCTCCAGACCCATTTTTGTTGAGGGATGATGCCTTTGTTCAAATCTTGGCTGTTGATCAATTTGACTGTTTTGTAGTTGTTCTTTATTATATAGCCGAGAACCTCCCCAAAGCGGGGAGCGTCAGAGCCATCACCTCTCACAGATGCTTGATCACACTATGAGACTGCGCACAATCAACCAGTTCAATAGTCTTATTGGATTGAAACAATAAACAGCCCTCAGGGTTCTGATTGTCCTTTTTAATCTACAAAAGTGTCTGTGGAGGCCAAGCCGAGTTGACAGAGTTTGTGACAGAAGACAGTGGTTTTCTTTAAAGTGCAGTATGCCCCACCAGTTGTGTGAGCCTGTGGCAAACTACTATGCTTAGCTGACGCATTGCCTGACGCGTTGAAATTTTTATCCATGAGAGACCTTTCATTTATCTCAAACCTGAGTGTTCAAACAGTCTCACACCTACCAAACACAACATCAATTATAGCTTATTGGTAATACCACCCCTCCGGTGCTGATTTCCTTTTTATCAAAAGGCATGGATTTCTCGAGCACTTGCCCAAGTAATTGTGACCGAAGAACAGGGTTTCTGACAAGATGTTGTTCCAGTAGAAGCAAAATACTAGCGACCGTAAGATTTATATCCAGGAAATGTGTGATTGTATTTTTGCAGAAGTGTTTATTTCCACGCATTTACCAGGGGAAATTTCCAGAGCAGGCCCAAGAGGAAGCAAAACAAGAAAGCTTTGCTCACCCTAATCAGAATACCATGTGAAAGAGTTGAATTGGAAATGTGGTTGTCAGTACACAACTTCTGACAACACTTTGCCCCTAAATCGGGTGCCTTACCTTGCAAGATGTCCAAGTTGCTTGTCTGATTCCTATTTTTTTATCTTATCCTTTTGTCCTGCTTCAGTGGCACTGCACCTCTATTTGTCCAGTGCCCCTCTGGACTTTCCTTCATGCAAGTACAAAACTGCACAAGAGTGGGTCATAGCTCTTATAAGGAATAGGTTCGGTTCGAGGGGTCGGGCGCGGGTCGTCGCGCATTCTCCCAGCGGAGGAAGTTTTGTTTTTGGGGTTCCTTTGAACCAGATCCCTTTATCGTTGGATTTTGTTACGGGTCGAACTGCCGTTAATACGGAGCCAAATTTTTCCTGACAATAACGACGCCCGATGAGCTGCCGTCGTTCACAGTTTTGTGCCACATAGCTAACATTCTTCCTCTTTTTTGCCTCGCCTGCCCTCCGCTTTTCATATCACTTTCTACTTGACTTTCATCCCCCATATACGCGGTCTCCGCGTGTTATCACTTGGAATTCCTTTGTGGTTGTTCTTGCGCACCATCGAGCGCTTGTGGGTTTCCATCCGTCTTGCTGTCTAGGCGCTTCCAAGTGGGTCAATGATGGCCGCCGTACCCACCGCCATTGACCCCCTCGTTAATACGTGCTACGGCTAGGTCATATCCATCGCTCATTCTGTGCGCGTCGATTGTAGACTGTGAAGTGGAATGATTTACGCACAAGCAGCAAGGCTGAGGTCCCCCAAATTCTTTGTTTTTTTTTCAACTCATCACAAGTGTCCCTCTCTCTCTCTCTTCTTTCCTTTCCCCCCCCCCCCATTCTTTCGCCCTCGTTTCTCTCCCCCTCCCTCATCCTCCCAGGTCTCTTTCTCCTCTCCCTTCTCCCTCTCTCTCTCCCTCTCCTTTGGGGGGGATCTCCCTGTCTAACAATCCCCTATCCGTCTCTCTTCACGTTCTAGCCGCGACTCGCATCGCACGTCAGTCACGCACATGCGACAGACAACTACACATGGCACACACACACATACCACACTCACACCACGCACTACTCACAACACTAACAAACACATATCGGTAGATCAGTATCCTACGTCCGGTTCGTCTTATGCGCGCTCCGCGCCGTTTGTGTGTGTGTTGTGTCTGTATATATGTTCTGTGTGTATACATGATGTCTTTATAATGTAATAAAGGCATTTCTTATCTGTCTATCATCTATCAACTATACTTCTTTTTTTTTAACTTTTCTTTTTTCAGTTTCAGTTTGCTTTGCAAATAAAAAATCCTTTCGGTTTGAAGAATGAATGGGAAGATAAAGCAATCAAGAAGGAAAAGTTCTCTCTACATCAACGGTTCACTGAAGTAGTGTATTGGTAACTAACACCGCCTAACATACAATTGAATTACTTAATGACTTATAGAATGACTTGACTGATTGATTGGTTGGTTTGATTGAATGCTGTTGGTTTGAGTTATTGGTTCGTTGATTGACCGATTGATTTGTTGGTTGATTGATTGGTTCGTGTTTATTGACAGATTTGATTTTGACAATTCCAAAGGTCTCTTCCCTCCTCCCTCCTGTCCTCTCCGACTGTTCCCCCTCTCTCTCTCCTTTTTTTTCTTTTTTCTTTATTCCACGATCTGTCATCCTTCTTTCTCGCTTGCCCCATCCCTCAGCCGCAGCCCCCACCCCACCCCACCCACACCCACCCCCCCCCATCTTCCCCTTTCCCGCCGACACACTTCACTCACCGCCCGCCCAGTCCAACCTCCGTCCCGCTGTTGCCCTCCCTCCCGCACCCTTCCTTCAGCTCCCTCCCTGTCAGCATGGCTCCCGTTCCACGCCTAACCGCCGTCCCTCTGTGCACCCTGATTACTGTGCCCTCACCTTCCTCCCACCCCCTGTCATCGTATCTCCCTCCACTGCTGCGTCCCGTTCGCAACGCGACGTCTATTATTGGCACGCTGAGGATCTGGCAGAAACCGTGAATGTGTCGCCAACACTCCGTTTCCTTCCTGCCTGTCTACAGTATCTCTTGTATCTGTCTGTCTGTTCTGTCTCTGTCGTTTTTTGTCTAGTCTGTCATGCTGATCTGCCAGTGCTATAAATACCTACTAACCTCCATGCCTTGCCTGTGCTCCTGTTCTGTCTGCTCTGTCTGTCTGTCTGTCCATGCTATCTGACTCTCACACTCTCGTCTGACTTCCTCGTTCTTGCACAACTATCGCACACCCAAAGTAAGTTTGGGCATAATGGGCATTAACCGCAGACTACTTACACCTCCGCCAATTGGTTTTTCGTTTCCGGATTGTCTAATCAACTTGTATAGTCTGCGATTAATTTTGAGGTCTGTCGTGAAGTTTAATTTGGTCACCCCTCCTTCCCTCCCCATATCCTTGACCTCTGTCCCCCCTTTTTTCTTTCACCCTTTATCCCTTCCCCCGTCCCCTCTTTAATAACCTCTCCTT
>JADBJO010011911.1:20000-22500 GCA_016801955.1 Conus betulinus
TTTGTTGAGCTTTGATGATTCTTGTGAGGTTTCTTCGTTTGATCTTTTGAGTGCTGATGTTGACTTGTGTTGAGTGAGGATGCTTCTTTTGAGGACCATTATTTTCTTTTAAAATACAAACAAAAGAAAAGAAGAAATTGAGAGAGAGCAACGGCCCCTGAGCCCCCGAGAGTTAACGCCGGAGAGTTTTATTTAAACATTTTAAAAACAAAACGGAGAGACGGGGACGAAAGACAAGAAACGGAAAAGAAGGAAAAAAGCCAGTTAGAATAAAAGAAGAGGGTAAGGAACAATATTCCACGACACCAGATAGGAATGTGAAGAATGATATGAAGAAGAAGGTGGAGGCATATCGTTTTGAGGTGTAAAGCGGCAAGAAGAGAGGAGGAGCAGAGAGTGGGAGAGAGAGAGAGAGGAGAAAGAGAGGGAGAGAGAGAGAGAGAGAGAGGAGAGAGAGATGAGGAACGAGAGAGAGAGCGAGGAGAGAGACGAGAGAGACAGAGACAGGAGACAGAGGACAGGCGCGAGAGGGAAAGACAGAAGAGGAGAGAGAGACGACAACAGACAGACAGACAGACAGACGGTTCAGACAGAGGAAAAGAAAGAGGAAACAGAGCGAGAGAAGGAGGACAGAACAAGAGGCGAAAACAGGAGACAGAAAGAGAGAGAAGCGAGAGAGAGAGATGGGGAGGAGACGAGAGAGAGAGAGAGGAGAGAGGAGGAGCGGGAGATAGGAGGAGGAGGATCGAAGGCGGGGGAGGGGGGAGGGGAGAGCCAGGAGAGAGGAGGAGGAGCAGAAGAGGAGACCGGAGAGTAGAGAGAGTGATGAGAGTATGGGGAGAATTGAAGAGGGGGAAGAGAAGAGAGAAGAGGAGAGTCATGGAAAGAGATGGATAGAGAGAGCGAGAAGGAAGGAGAGGAAAACAGACACAGAGGGACCCCCACCAAAACGGGGAGAGGGAGGGAGGCGGAGGGAGGGGGTGAGAGAGAAGAGAGAGAGAGAGAGAGGAGAGAGAGAGAGAGATTTTACAGTTAGTCTTCATCTGGGTTAACGCCAGAGCTGAAGGGTCAGTGCGTTCATTGTGGGCACTACTGTTGCGGCACAAAAGTGTCGCACACTGCAACAAGTGTCGCATGCGACAGTTGTGTTATGTTGTACTCCATCACCAGCACAAAGTCCGCCCCCAGACGAATTTGACTTGCGACCAGTTGGATCCGCTTCAGACAAGACAAAGTGTCGCAAGCACAAAGTGTCGCAATGGCGCTTATTTTGTACATGTATTGGGGTGAGCTAAACCTGAGTGATGTAGGTGGAAGAGAGTCTTTGATGTACAATATAGATACACCATAGAACAGACCAAGACTATTGATCTCTCCTCTCTTCAGATCCTCTCTATCTCTATCCATCTCATCTGCTCTCTCTCGCTCTCTCCTCATGACATGAAAGGATACTCACAGAGGGTTCCAAATGTATAAGTGGATCGGAGAAACTGGGGTTGGGAGATCACTGGAGGAGGGTGACGTGGAGTAGGGGAGCGGGAGGTCCCAATGGGTATCCATGGGGGGGTGAGGATGGAAAGTGAAGGGGGGAAGGCTATAAAGAGGGTAAGTCTTGGTCGTGGAATTTTTGATTCTAAAGAGTGTACACCCGGGTGGGGTCTGATTGGTCAGCTCGGCAACTTGATGACGTGGGATAATAATGTAAGAGTATTAATGAAAAGGGGGGGGGGCCAATGAACACAATGCAGAACTGTGCGAGAGAAGTGATGGTAATAGATGGCACTCTTAAAGTTTCTTAGAGTTCACCCAGTGTACTCTTATTTGGTTTTTTCATGGACTATTAGGTCGAAGCCACTTTCTTGATGAACGTTTGGGGGTCTGCATAATGTTTACGTGGATATGGGGTGGTGGGTCTGAAGTGGGGGGGGGGGGGGGGGTCTGTGAATCAGACGGGAACACATGAACGATTTAATTGCAACATAGCTGGCAGTACTACTTTCTTCTTGCACAGTTTGAACCCTTATTTTATTTAGTTTTTACGACACCAGCTAAGTCCATCTCCCATTACACATCTCTGTCTCTTTCTCTCTTAACTCTCTCTCTCTCGATCTCTTCTCAGTTGCTCTTCCTTTCTCTCTCCCCGACATTTTTCTCTCAGTCTCACACCCACACACAAACAACACACGTACAAAACCGCGCCGCGCGCGCGCGGCCGCGCGCGCACACACATACATCTTCTTTGTCATCTCTTAACCAACTCATCTCTCTCAACTAGTCTCTGTTGCATCTTAATTAGGGGTTACCTTACCTCCCCCCCCCCCCCTTCCCCCCCCCCCCCCCCTCTTTCAACATCACAAGCAGCCCCACCCCACCCCCCCAGCCCCCTCTTTCTTAATCAGGGAGGCTCCATGAAATGTTACTTTCATGCTTCTTCTTTCTATTCATTTCCCATATTTTCGTCGTCTTCTTCTGCAAAGTCTTCTTCCCGCTCTCTTGTCAT
>JADBJO010011911.1:27500-29744 GCA_016801955.1 Conus betulinus
AGCTTTAAGCTGGTTCCTACTCTTTAGAGAAATATGCATGCGTTCTACTTAACCGTGATGAAATATTCGTGTGCAGAAAAAAACATGTCCAGATTGGTTGCCACAGGACAATTATTCATCGTCAAAGAAAAAGAAATGCCACACAAGTTGCACCTAAGAAATCATACGCAGTGAACATGTGTTCATGTCTTTACAAATCAATGTCGTACGCAGGAACTTTGGAACTATTTCCTGTCTGAATACAAGCACATTCAAGGGACGCTTTTATTCAGTGAAAAAAAAAAAAACCCTGATACAGTAAGACTTATCATGACACAATATTCATGAATAGAGATGTCGTCTATATTAATCGAATGTAATGTAAAACTATTTTTGTTTTTATTTTGAGAAAATAACAACAATAACAACTACAAAAACTACAACGACACAACGATCACAGCAAGACTAGCAGCAGCAGCAGACAACAACAATAACAATTACAGCACGGCAGCAGCAGCCGCAGCCAGCAACACCACCATCACCACCACCACCACCAACAACAACAAACAAAGAGGACAATCATATTGCGGATCAGAACAGATGACCCAAATTCCCATCCTCTGTCCGCCATTAGATTTAAAGTGCATTCAATCATTTTAGATCACACACACACACACACACACACCACACACACACACACACACACAAAACGCACACACACACACACACACACACACACACACAACAAGCAGGCACGCACGCACGCATACAACCAAGCACGACTGCACACACACACACACACCACACACACAGCACACACACACACACACACCCACACACACAGGTCTAAATCACTTGAGGGTGAACAGACGTTAAGCGAAAGAACTAAACGAACGAACACACACACACACACACACACACACACACACCACCACACACACACACCACACACACACACAATCAAACACGCTGACACGCGCACACACACACACACACACAAAATAAGGAAGGTGTTGTTGGATGCCCTTTTTGAACCCTTGGTGGTGAGAATACGAGCGAGTGGTCGATTGTAGTTTATATTGATGATGCTAGGGATCAGGCGATGTATTTTATATCTGATGATGCCTAGGGATCATCGATTGTAGTTTATATCTGATGAATGCTAGGGATCATCGATTGTAGTTTATATCTGATGATGCCTAGGGATCACACAGAGACAATCCACTGTTCCTCCCTGAGGAGTCAGATCCAGCGGACTAAAGGCCTCGCAGCAAGCAATATGAAAAGTTAATCTCTCAGATGGGTTACAGTGGTCCTCACATGGCTTGCTAAGTGAAAGATTGTGTGTGTGTGTGTGTGTGTGTGTGTGTGTGTGTGGTGTGTGTGTGGTGTGTGTGTGTGTCTCTCTCTCTCATCTCTCTCCTCTCTCTCTCTGCTATATATTCGTATATTATTATATATATGATATATAGGATATATATCTTCATCATGAAAGTAACGGACTTGGCAAAACTTTGACTTTAAAGAAAAGAGGGGAAGGGAGTGAAGATTGAGAGGAAAATGGGAAACATAAGATTAAGAAAACGTTATCAAAAATATCCCATCCCTGCACTAGCTGCATGAGTTATACCATTGTAATCCCTCACGAGGACTGACCTACTTATATTGCCTGCTCGTAGGCCTTTCGTCCGCTGGATCGGACTGTCAGGGAGACACGGTTGATCGTCTCTGCGCTCTTGGCGTCAAAGGAGACACACCCACAGTTCATAATTCTGTCGTGTTCTCACCAATCCAACCAGCACCCCCAAAGCAGCCATCGAAGGGAGTAGTAAATGAAACAAAACGACCAATGTGGAGAGGAAAAAAAGTTGCTGAAAAACTAAAATCATTATGCAAACAGTATAAAATGTAAGGGGACAATCTTTGAGCCTATGCTTGAGGATCCATTTAAGGATGCACGGGAGATCAAAAGATATGGAACAGTCTGAGTGGTCAGCTCTGCTGTTCAATAACCCAAGCATTGTCAGCGGCTAAGAATTGTGCAGAACAACCTTTCCTTCACCCACACACACACCACACACACACACACACAGAGGAGGGGGGGGGTGGTGGATGGTGAAGAAAATGGGAACATAAGTTTAAGAAAATATATCATGAATAGCAAAACCCTTCACTAGCTACATGAGGGAACCATTGTAAGCTCTCTGGAAGGCAAGATCTAATTATATGGCCGGCTAACTAGGCATTGTGTAAGCTGGATAAGGA
>JADBJO010011911.1:44261-49261 GCA_016801955.1 Conus betulinus
GCTCTACGCCTCCAAAAACTGGGAGTCGGCATTTTAGTTTGTCAGAACTCTGCCACGGTGCAAATGCGTGTCACATGGGATATGTGCGATCCACACCAACCTAACAAACCAACACCATCAACCACGGACGCACCAACAACGATTACGCACGACTACAACCACTCAGGGGGACCACCACTGTCGGTACCGTAGATCACCTTCATTCCAACAACACCAAAACACCAGCAGACAACAACAGTCAGCAGCAGCAGCATCTGTCAACATATTTCAACCACACGCACGACGACGGAATATAGTCCTTTATACAAGAAGCTCAACCGTGCCTTAACTACTGACACACTGGACAATTTCCAATCACAACAACAGCAAGCATGACAGCATAGAACAGAATCAAGAACAAGCCAACTACGAACACGACTTCGCATCGACGTCGACGATGAATAGTTGTATTCAACTATCAAACAGCCCACAACACAGAACAAATCACAACAACTACACCAACACCAACCAAACCAACAGCAATAGAAACAACAACGACCTTCCTAAACTATTCCACTTTTCCGTGATCACTTGTTTCTCCGCTTCACCATTTTCGGAATCCTGCTGCTCTGTGTTTATTATCTAAGTTTCATTTCCAACCTCGTGAAGAAAATTTCTTGTCAACAAATTTGCGAAGCTGCGCATTCCCGAGTGTGATGTAGAGCATGTTGTTGGCATAACCGCACCATAAACAAAGATTCAACGCCATTGATCAGTGTGAACAGAAGCATGGAATTCCCAACCAGAATCAGTGGCATTTTGTTTTTCCGGTTTTCTTCTGAGAATATTCTCAACCCACACAAGAGCGCAGTAAACCCGACTTTGCCATTTTCTGTGGTTGATGATGCAAAATTAAAAAGAAAACTCCAAGCGTCGCACCACACGTCAATTAGTAACTGGCTTTGCGCGGTTGTAAAACTTGTGGGCGTGGGTACATCCTATGTTAAGTTTTAATTACAGCTTGTTTGCAAAGCGAAGGGGTGTGGATAACAAAGCATCGAGTTTTGGGTGCCAAATGCCAGCGTTTAACGTATTTGTTCTTACTTTTTAATATACGTAAATTCATTACCTTCAACTTTATTCCCTTACTTACTTAAATACCACTCCTCCCCCCATCCGTTCATTCCTACGCTTCTTTCGTTGTTTCTGCTTAATGTATTCAGTTTGCTCTATTATACATATCTTTAACTCTCGGCTTACCTACTGCCACTTTTTCTCTACCTGTGTGTCCTTCCAAACAGTTGGGAAAAAAATGGATATTATCGTTGAGGATCCATTAATGTTTTAATTTCATATCAATTACAGTGTTACTATAATTTAATGACTACGTTGTTTACCCTGACGGATGTTATACGCTTTTTCCGCGTACCAATCTCCTCAATAGCTTGTGTCCATGTGTACACAACTTGTCCTGACGTTCGTTTGTGGTTGCTGTCCTGTGTGTGTGCGGTGTGTCTGTGTGTGTGCATGTTTGTACTATGTGGGTTTAGTTCTCTAGCGTCTGATCTAGAGTTGAGACTTAGTTGCTGTAGCGAGAGCGACACGATGAGGATGTTTAGAGTGACGGAGAGAACACTCGTACTGGTGTTGACACTCTTGCGCTATTTTTATCTGTTCGCAGGTTAACCAGTCCTTTCCTGGCGAAACAAGATAAGTACACTTTCTTCGACCTCCTGTCTGAGTGTGCTATCCTATACCGGGCTGCCCGCAAAAGACATTGTTATCTGCTGACACACAATAACGAGACCGTAAGCGACGGACATTTCGTTATATGGTGCCTGTCACTCACGGCGAGCACGAGCGATGGTATTGCCAGGAAAGTTGACTACAACAGCATCACTACACATACCCACTATCAGGCACCCTGACCCTTTCTTACGTAGCGCCGTGGTCAGGTGACACCACTCCCCGACACAACAGCACACACACGAATTCATGCCAACGCTGCCTCCGGGGGAGAGCGGGCCAGGCTTTTGGTTATCCAGGTCGACAATCACATTTCCTTTACGACTCTCCTGCGAGCGGGGAAGAGCCGAAGGCGAGGGAGCAGAGCCTACCGCAGGCCACAGACGGGGCAAAGTCTGAGGGAACGCACAGTGCCGGGAGCGAATGATGACAATTGGATGTGAACCGAGCCGTCAACTGGGAAAATGATGGGACATTGTATGTATGGGACGAACGGTGCTAGATCACACTTCGACGGGTGGAACACAAGGGGAAGCAAAAGTTCTCTAAGTGGAAAAAAATACAAAAGAGGCTGAACTAAGAAACAAAGCAAAAAGAACATGTGACGGACTCCGAACACACCAACAACCACGTTGACCTAGTAGGAGAAACGTGAGGGCCATATGGGCAGTCAGCTGGGAACGAGAGAGCACTCACATACGGGCCGACGACACCCTCGGAAAGACGCACATCTTTACGAGAAGAGAGAAGAGAAGCTTTAGGAAAGTAGAGAAGAGAGACCCTCAGAAGAGATCGTACGAAGAAAGAACAACAATAGCAGAACCAAGACGGCGAAGCTGGAGGGTAGTCGCGGGGAAAGCACTACGGCCGGTCGACATAAGACAAGTGAGACAAAAACTGGCAGAAGGAGGGGCAAGTGTCAATTCCACCGGTCGCGATACGGGCGGTGACCGCCAGATGTCATCCTGGAGGTGGATGAACGCGAAACCTCAAGGGCGCAAGTCACGGCGCTTCTGATTGTTTAAGTCATACCGACTCCGGACTTCAATGAGAGGAGGCCAGCACACGGCATACGCCGCCCCGGAGTTGGCGTGAGACTGTACCTGCGTGGTTCTGAAGGGTCGGAGGAAATGTGAGAAGGTTCGGCGCTCTGGAGGCGTCGGCAAGCTGAGGTCAAAGAGGAGTAACCGCAGAATGGGGCAGGTCTCTCTTGCTATAGCCTTCCTTGCGCTATGCGCGAGGGTGTCAGGCATAATCCCCACTAGTCTGACCTGGTCATACCGGGAGTCCGCAATGGAATCGAGCTCAGATCTACGTAGGTGCGGCAACAGCAGCCGTCGAAAGCGGAGAACCGTGAAAAAGGAGTAGGACGAAGAGCATAAAACGGAGCACACGGAAAGGAACGCCACTCTCAGCCAACGGATTATGTTAGTAGAAAGCCCTCTTCATATTAAAATAATATACTATTCTTTTATTTTTAATTGTTTGTTTTCCATTTTTTGTTGTTGTTGTTTTCTAATCCTGATTTTTTTTTTCAATTTCAGATTTCCCACCACCCCCACCACCGACAATGCCCTTCCTTCCGACCTCCACCCCCCTCCAAGCTCCCTAGAAACATGCGCGAGCGCGCGCGCGCACACCCACGCACGTGTACACACACACACACACACACACACACACACACACACACACACACACACACACACACCACACACACACACACACACACACACACACACACATGTACACACACGCGCGCGCGCGCGCGCGCGAGTACGCGCGCACACACTCATGCATGCACGCATTAACTCAGGTATGCGCATATGCATTCACACACATGCCCGTCAACAGTCATGCGCCACGTGTACGTGCACGCGCGCGCGCGCGCGCGCACACACACACACACACACACACACACACACACACCACACACACACACACACAGAGCGTGCTCGTAAGCGCACGCGCGAACATCACCTCTCTCTCTCTCTCCTCCTCTCTCTCTCTCTCTCTCTCCGCTCCTCTCTCTCTCTCTCTCTCTCTCTCTCTCTCTGGTGGGTCGTCCTCCCTGAACGAACAGAAGTGTGGATCTGATCCTGTTATTTGCATCATGATTATGGATTGACAATAACAAAACCCGACAGAGATGGGAGTACTAAGCCAACTGTGGTTACCATCGCATCCCTAAGTGGCCGTTGTATATGGTAGTACACCTGACAGATAAATCAAAACCTACATGAGAAAAAGCTCTAGCATGCTTGCGGGGGTGTACGTTGAACACTGGGGAGCACTTTGCAGAATTTGTCTGGAGGAAGATTTGTAAAGGAGTTCGCAGTGTGTTCAATCAGTTACGAAGACGGCAGACATGTAGCACGGTCTGTCACTGAACAACAAAAAAAAAAATCAAAACAAAATATAAACTTTTCACTAGAAAAACAAACAAAAAAAAAAAACTAACAAAATCAAGCAAAAAAAAAAAGTATAGAATACAGTTTTCCAACACACACACACACACACACACACACACACACACACACACACACACACACACACACACACACACACGCACGCACGCACGCACGCACACACACACACACACACACACACACACACACACACCACACACACACACACACACATACGCGCGTGCGTGCCCGCACGCACGCACACACGCACGTGCACGCGCACACCAAACAAAGGTATAAGTATTCATTTGTATGGGCCCTTGCCAAGACGATTGTGTTCTAGTCTACAGTCTTTTTTTTTTTTTTTTTTTTTTTTTTTTTTTTTTTTTTTTTTTTGCTGTCTCAACCTTTGCGCCACCTCAGAGGCAGTGCACCCACGCCGCTCATTCCGACACCACCCCGTCCACAGCTACAGCCCAGTCGGCCCGCCGCAGCCGCCCGGCACCGGCAATCCACAGGAAGCAGTCAATGTCAAGTCGTCAAGACGCAACCCACCGGAGGAGACACTGCACTGCTGCCGAGTCACTTCGGTGGTGTTCAGTGGCGCCTGTTCTGATCTAACATACGCAGGACATCACCTACTAACTGACGACAATAATTGCTTAGTCGCGGAGACGGCGTGAGTGAGCTCTCACTCCGGAGGGCGCCACCACGTCCGTCCAACGACAGCCCCCATGGACTCGCCGATACCGGTGACCCCGACGGAACCAAACCAAGGCCACAGACGTGGAGAGGACATCGAAATTGAGGTCACCATGAGAGCAGGGCATGAAGGCCACAGATTTTGAGACTTTTTTTTATATAACGCGG
>JADBJO010011911.1:56761-61525 GCA_016801955.1 Conus betulinus
GTATGAAAAGGTCAAATTTTTACGTTTTAAATTGTTTCACTTGTATATATGAGTGTGTACAGATAAACTGGTGGTGGTGGTGCACAACTCTAAGTTTAGAAACTATCAAAAAAAAAAAAAAGCATGGATAGTTCAATATCAATCATTTCCACGAACTGTCAGGGCCTAGATAATAGTAAAAAAGAGAGAGAAAAATTCATCATCTAAAAACATCAAAAAAGCATTGCATATACTTTCTGCAAGATACGCATTTTAAAGAAAAAAATGGTGCAGTATATTCTCTCTGAATGGGGGTACCAAGGATGGTTTTCAAGCTATGCTTCTAATTCAAGAGGTGTAGCAATACCTTTCAATAACAATTTTGAGTGCAAAATAAAAAGAGTTTTTAAATGAAGAGGTGGAAACAGTCTTATGGTATTGGTCGAAATTAAACGGAAAGATTTCCTGCTGATAACGGTATAATGGCCTAACAGGGATGACCCAGAATTCTGTAATATTTTGACCCAAAAAGTTAGAGAATTTGGCGTTGATAATGTAATAATAGGCGGAGATTTTAAATTTGGTACTTGATCCAGCGAGAGACTATTATAATTATAAGAGTACAAGCAACCCAAAGCTAAAAGAAATGGGTTGACATGATGATAAATGATATAGATTTGAATGACATTTGGAGAGATTTAAACCAAGATTGTCTTAAATATACATGGCAAAGAATTAATCCATTTCAGCCAGCCAGACTTGATTCCCCCCCCCCCCCCCCCCCCCCCCCCCCTTATTTCAGATCAGATTGTTTCTTCAGTAGAAGATGCAGAAATTAAATGGGATACAGGACAGATCACTCCATGATATTTCTGAGCTTAAACGTTAGTTTAAAAATCTAATCGGAGTACTTTTTTTTGGAAATTTAACTAGTCACTATTAAATGATCAAACTGTGTTGTTAATGAAGTTAATGAAGAGATTACAAATGAATAAATAGATAAATAATAAAAATAAATAAAATAAAGAAGAATATGCAGCAAGTCCATATGCAAGGGAAGCAATTGACAACATCCCAGTACCTGACTTGCATCTCTCAATTCGCGATGACATTTTCCTAGATTTTGTTAATGAAGATTAGGTCAAGGACAATATCCTATAACTATGAAAAAGAAAAAAAATGAATGAAGAAGAGTTCAAATTACAAAAAGAAATACAACACAAATAGACAGAAAGAAAACTAAAAGCGAAGAAGTGAAAGTAATAGAGTCTAAAAAAAAAAAAAAAAAGAGCAACTTAAAAGTTATACGAGAGAAAAGAATAGAAGGAGTGCTCTTAAGGTCACGAGCCAGATAGAGAGCAGAAGGAGAAAAAAGTTACTAACTATTTTTGCAACCCAGAAAGCGACATCATGTAAGTAAAAGCATGGCTAGGCTAACTGACAAAATATGGTAACACTCTGAATGATCAAAAAATACGTCTTGAAGGAAAGTTGTGTTGTGTGTGTGTGTGTGTGTGTGTGTGTGTTTTGTTTAATGAAAACTTATATACAAAAAATAAGTGTTGATGATCTTGCAAAGAAAGTTCCATATTAGAAACAGAGGAGGCAAAGAATTTAGGAGAGATTGCTCTGGCAGACGCAACTTTACTTAAAAAAAAAAGATATGAAAAACAACGAAAGTCCAGGGACAGATGGCTTCACAGCAAACATTTTTACGTGTGTGTGTGTGTGTGTGTGGTGTGTGTGTGTGTTAGCAGAAATTAGGTTATTTTTGTAAGGGCACTGAACGCAGGATTTAAAAAAAAAACGTGAAGGAGAGCTTTTCCTGTGTCCAAAGACAAGGAGTTATAATTTGTTTTCCTAAAGGGGAAAAAAAACACGAAATTTCATACAGAACTCGATGCCAATCTCACTGTTTAATGTTATATATAAAACTGGCTCATCTTGCATAGCAAATCGTTTGTAAACCGTTCTTCTGAAGCTCCTCAATGAGGATCAAACTGGTTTTTTATTAAAAACCGATATATTGGTGACACATTCAAGGCTTATTTACGACACATAGTATACTTAGACCAACACAATTTACCCGGATTTTACTAAATATTAGACTTCGAGAAAGGATTTGACTCCTCCGTTAGCCTGGGACTTTATGTTTAAAGTATTGAAAGCGTTTGTTTTTCATCAGGAATGTGTAAATGGGGTGAATTTTATTCAGATATCAAATCATGTGTTTCTCTTGCTAATGGTCAAGTCTCTCAAAGGTTTGACGTGGGGCGAGGTTGTAGACACGGTGACCCACTCTCACCATATTTATTTATCTTATGTGTAGAATTTCTAGCAATCATGGTACGCGAAAATGAGAACATACAAGGAATCTTTCAAATAATGTTGATCACAAACTTCCTCAGTTGCAGATGACACCGATTTCTTCTAGCAAGTGATAAAAAAAAAATCGCCTGAAACTTGCATTAAATACACTAGAACACGTTTAGTCTAAGTCGTCGGCTTGAGAATGAACTGTGAGAAAACTAGTGCAAATTTGGTTAGGGTGGTCTCAAAACGCAACCGTTCGTCACATGGACACTTAGGAATGAAATGGAGTCCACCTAAAGTTCAAAATTTCAGGTGTTTGGTTTACTAATGATGAGCACAACTGCAAACATATCAAATATCAGAGAAATTAGCAGATGTAAAATATTTGATTAAGATTGGGACTAAAAGACAGATTACACCTTCGGGAAGGGTGGCAGTTCCAAATTTCCTTAATTTTACCAAAATCAATCTATCTGTGGCACCTATAAGCGAAAGAAATCCGGCGGGCATCGGAATACCAGAACAAAAAAACACAAACAAACAAACAAAAAACAATTGCTAATTCAGTAAAATTGACATGGCTACGGAAATTTCAGACGACAAAACATAAATGGAAGACAAAAAAAACAACTGCGACAACCAAGTTTTCCATTTTAAATTGTTCTTGAAAAAAATATGGACTTGAAGTCGTCACTCTACCTTTTCAAAATCAAATGTACACTGGACAAAGTGTTTGATGCATACAAACTCTAGTGAGCTACTTGCAGATCCGGTGTTTTATAATTGTAAAACACAGATAGGCAGAAACATATTGTGGTTAAAACAATGATTAGTAAAGGAATACACAATATTATACGGATTTTCTGCTTCAAATGGAAAGTTACTCCCATATGAAGATTTCAAACAGAACCATAATGTCCCATATAGATTTTATTACCTTTCTGGGTTTAAGAAAGCAATAACTGAATAAATACGACATGCTAAAATATCAGTTCATAACTATAATGTATTGAAACTTCCATTTGTTGAAAAAGCTTACAGCTGTATTTAAGGGTCAAAATCAACTATCTATGATATACTTATTTGATGATAACACACGGCCAAAATGCTGTGAAAAGATGGGACCAAAAACTGAATGTTGAAAATGACTGGGATACATGCTTCTTATATCTTCACAAGATATCTGATGTAAAAAATGAAGTGGTTTCTGCTTAGAGTAGTACACAGGTGCCTTGGGACAAATGTTATTCTTAAAAACATTTGGTGTACTGAACAGTGAACTTATGCAGTGTTTTTTTCACGTCACAAAGGACAGTGTCACTCATATATACCGCTCAAAAACAATTTAAGAGCCATCTGTATTTTTCATAGGTTTAGATAACGCATCGTAGTGTATAGAATTCAAAGCTTTTGTCCAATTTTGGCACTGAAAGTGTGACAACTGCTTTAATGCAAAAACTGGTTTTGGCATGTGTTCAGTTGAATCTGAGTCTAGTGGGTTGAACGAGTTCACACTCACACACACACACCCACAAAAAAAAACCCGAAATCGCGAAAACATGGTCGCGGTTTGCGAGCGCATAGCTGAGGCAACAGAGTTGGGCTGACTGCAAACCGCATTGCACGTGCAAGTCGTGCCTTTACTGAACACATGGCAACCAGTTTTGCTGACCAGTGGGTATAAAAAAAAGCCGCTTTTGGGGGGTGTGTTTTAACCACACCACCAAGACGGAGATTAAATGACACTGACCAGGGAAGGGCTGTTGCTTGGCTTCAAGAAGGTGTAGGCGTTAGAGAAGTTGGTCGTCACCTTCAAGTGCATCATGCTGTCATCCAAAGACTTTCGTGACCACTTCAACACCACCAGTAGTACTGCTGAACGAAGACGGTCTGGCCAGCCTAGGTCCACCACCAGACAGCAGGACAGACTGCTGGTTCTGACGGCGCTGAGACAAAGAACTGCCACTCAAACAACCTCACGCAACAACTGCGTGCTGCAGCAAACGTCAACATTTTCCGACCAAACTGTTCGGAAAAGCCTGAGAGAAGTTACCCTCTGAGCAAGATGGCCAGCTGTTCGACCTGTGCTGACGGCAGTTCACCGTAGGACGCGACTGACCTGGTGCCGAGCTCATGTGGCCTGTACGAGGCAGCACTGGACTTGGCCCTGGGTGATGTTTTCCTGATGAGTCGCGTTTGCTCGGCTCTTCCACGATGGTCGCATACGTTGTCTGGAGGTGGATGGGGGAACGCTACCAAGAAGCCAACGTAATCTCAGCCCTCTGGTCCTGCCTACCCTGCAAGTGCTGGGCCCTGACGCCATCATTCAGGACGACAACACCCCGTCCCCACAGTGCCAGGGTGGTAAACATCTTGGAGAAGGAGCAAGCAGGTCAACCCCAGCCTCGACTGGCCAGCGGTCCTTCGGCCAAACCCTTAACCCGAAGGAGCACGATGGCAGAAGTACTGGGG
>JADBJO010011912.1:20000-22500 GCA_016801955.1 Conus betulinus
CTGTCGTGCAAGCTAACTATAGAGCAGAGAGCCTCACGATGGACTTTGCATCCCTATAAATCCCTGCCCGTACATTACTTGGTACTTTTCTCGTTCGTCTGCGTCCTCCCTTCACCTTGAACAGACATAAAAACTTCCAAGTTCTAATTCTGGTACTAGAAAGTAGTGGCTTCTGAGCTGATTCCCTCGAGGTGTGATATAACTGTACAAAATGAGGGAAAGTAGTTCTTTAAACGTGATATGTACTTTTGAACGGTAAACGTATACAAGCATTAAACTTCTCACCCATAAACTTACTCGACTTTTTTTAAGTACTGAAAAGTTCTTACGATGTACGCAACTGTAGTACCGAACTTTTCCCTTTTTTTTTTTTTTTAAAGCCCGTGTTATTCCAAGATGCCTTTCCACTTGGTCAGAAAATATGTAGTCGTAGTTTTCTGCCTGTCTAAAAGCTTATGGATAGCCCCAGTGGATTCTTGGTTTGTTCTGGAAGCTGAAGTAAAATGTCTATGCAGAGTTAATAACATAATGTGTCTAACATACCAACAAATGAGAAAACATCAGATTGTATATCAAAATCCTCCTAATATGATTTGAGTATTAGATTAACAGTGTCAGACAAGATGGTAATTACAATCAAAGATAACGCATCAGCATTTATATAAAATTGTTTGTGCAATATCCCTGGATGTAACTGATTACAACAACAAGAAAAAGGAAGAAATATTCTTAATCCCATTGAATCAGCGTCACGAGGCCAAGGAAAGACTGGAGTTAACTGTCAGTGCAGCAACACGATGGAATATGTAAGATTTGGGCATGCGGGCATAATCATGGAAGAGACACTCCTGTTACTAAGCTCAGTATATAGCAGAACAGGGACACGTGCAGGTAGTACATGCATTTTTACATGCTACCATCCCAGAAAGATTGAGTGCAAACACAGAACAAAACCTGACATGGTTACGCACTTCCGAGGCAAAACCCCTGCTCAGCAGCAGATAAAAACGAATCTCTCTCTCTCTCTCTCTCTCTCTCTCTCTCTCTCTCTCTCTCTCTCTCTCTCTCTCTCTCTCACCACACACACACTGACACACACACACCACTGACACACACACACAGACACAGACACACAGACACACACACACACACACACACACACCACACACACACACACACACACACACACACACACACACACACACACACACACACACACACACACACACACACACACACACACACACACACACACACACACACACACACACACACACACACACACACACACATACACCACAAACACATACACACAAACACAAAACGCACGCGCGCGCGCGCACGCACACACACACACACACACACACACACACACACACACACACACACACACACACACACACACTAAACACACACACACACACACACACACACACACACGCGCGCGCGCGCGCGCGCGCGCGCGCGCGCACGCACGCACGCACGCACACACACACACACACCACACACCACACACACACACACACACACTCACGCACGCACACACACACACACACACACACACACACACACACATACACAAAAAGTAGGCAGAGAGATAGCCAGCCAGCCAGCCAGCCAGCCAGAGAGAGAGAGAGAGAGACAGACAGACAGACAGACAGACAGGCAGGCAGGCAGATAGACAGTCAAACAGACAGACAATGACAGGCACAGTCTCAGACATAGACACAGACACAGAATGAAGATAAAAACAAAGAAAGTCAATGGGAGTCAGAAATGCAGAGAAGCAGAAAGAGATAGGCAGAACAGAAAGGAAACTTTGCAACCATTAGGGATGAAAAAAAAAATGGAAGGAAAACGTGCAAGAAGAAAGAAGCAATGAGTTGCCGAAATAAAAGGGGTGGGTAGTGGGTGTGCGGTTGGGTGAAGGAAGAGAGGGAAAGGGAGGGGAGAGAGTGGCGTCCAACTGCGGCAGCTTCACAGCGGGTAACACTCAATGTTTCCGTGTTTTATGTCTCCTGTGCTTTGGACTGCGGCATGAATCACGCACTGATGTCTGCAGACAAGCATCTTTCCTTTGTGTTCTCACTCCCAGTTTGCATTCCTCACTCTCCAGGCTCTTTTATTATGTGTGTCAGCACTATGTCCTGCATGCTAACTGCGACAATGTTTTTTTTTTTGGAAAGAAAAAACAGACAAACCAACAAAACGATGCCAGTATCACATGATTAAGAAGACTTAAAACACACACATAGAGGCACACACCACACACACACACACACACACACACACACACACACACACACACACACACACATACACACACACACACACACACCACACACACACCACACCACACACACACACACACAAATACACACAAATACACACACACATGCACATACTTGCACACACCATATAAAAAACACACTCACCAGCAGAGAGAGAGAGAGAGAGAGAGAGAGAGAGAGAGAGAGAGAGGAGAGAGAGAGAGAGGAGA
>JADBJO010011912.1:30000-32500 GCA_016801955.1 Conus betulinus
TGTTACTCAAAGAGAAAAAAAAAAAAATAGGCGACTCCTATGGATGAGAATCAGCTGGGGTGGGGATATATATATATATATATATATATATATATATATATATATATATATATATATATATATATATATATATATATATATATATATATATATATATATATACAGAGAGAGAGAGAGAGAGAGAGAGAGAGAGAGAGAGAGAGAGAGAGAGAGAGAGAGAGAGAGAGAGAGATGCAACACCGACGTAATTCGCGTGGAATATTGTCCAGTTTGACTACGTAAAATTTATATTAATTCCCTAAATTAATTCATTTTTTTTTTCAGTTTGTGTATTCATTCATTCATTTTATCATGTATTCATTATTTGTTTACTTATTCATGCATCAATTTATGCATTTACCTATGTATTCATGTATCTCTACATCTATTCATATATTTATTATTAATCTGTTTACTCATTGCTCTAAATTTTTCTCCTATAAGAAGTGGTATGTGTGGAAAAGTACATAGAATAGTGTTACATTTTTTTTTAAACGGTAAGTTTGTGTCCCAAAACGCAACATTAAATCTGACCACAGGGTTTACGTGGAACTGATTTTACGCTGTCGACTATCATGAAATGAAATGAGCATTTTTTGCAGCATGCCCACATTTCAATGGAAATATGGTCGCCAGCGACCGTATTTCAAGATGCCGGTGTTTCATCTAAACAAGGTGAACGTTTCTTTTAGTTGCTGCTAAGTGCTGTCTGGTGGCTTCCTGTTCTGAGAGAAATAGAATAGTCCCTCTGTGTGAACACTTTTTTTTTTTCCCCAGTTACCCTCAATGACGCTGCCATCAGAAAGAACACAATGTAAAATCAGTGTCAGTCCTGTGGGTGTCAGAGCAGCCACTGTTTGCATACTGATCCACGCTGTCTGGCACCTTGACCAGCCTGAACATCTGTGTTTGTCTAGTCTGAAAGCTTTTGTTTGTTCTTCACTCCCGCGGCGCAGAGTGGAAGGAATACAGATAAGTTAAATTATGTAAATAAAAAAAATGGTTTATTTCGGCGTGAGCAAAGGGGGAGTGAGTTTTTACGCCTCCCACTTTTTTTGCCCGTGGCCAATTTAGTACTTGGTTCAACCACTCTGTTCACCTTCAAGTTCACTCCAGAGATCCTCATTCTTCTTTAACGGAATCACCGGAGCGCTGGTGTTTTTTTTTTTTTTTTTTTTTTTTTTTTTTTTTTTTTTTTTTTTAATTTTGTGTGTGTGTGTGTGTGTGTGTGTGTGTGTGTGTGTGTGTGTGTGTGTGTGTGTGTGTGTGTGTTTTGTGATAACGTATTTCCGTCGAACTTCCAGCTAAGTCAAATCCAATAGAACGAACAGATATGTCAAAGTGAATGAATGTTATCATGATTATTCAATAAAAAGTTCGGAAAGGGGGTCATGCAAGGTTATCTTCTACATCGCAGCGATTTTTAAGTTTGATGCAGACGAGGTGCCCATGATCACTTTTCGTCCATTCATTAGTTGGTGGATTTCGGTGAACAGTTTTGCTGGGATCTACTATCTCTGATGTTTTATGTTTAGGTTCATCACCCATTCTACCACCTCAACCGACACTCGGCAAACACACAAGCACTCTGATTAATCTTCCAATCTATTTCCATACTCTCTTTCTTTTTTGCCTATGTAATTCTGCAGGAAACAAATGGATGGCTATGAGCAGGTAGGTATTATAGAAGAAGAAACAAAAAAAAAAAAAAAAAAACAGCAAGGAAGAGATATCTGTATGTGTTTGTGCGTATGGAACTGCGTGTATATATGTGTGTGTATGTATGTATGTATGTATGTATGTATGTATGTATGTATGTATGTATGTATGTATGTATGCATGTATGTATGCATGTATGTATGCATGTAACACCAATAGTAACAAAATTGTTGCTTTTGCAAAGCAGCAATATTACAAAAACTTAGTCATCAACTGTTCCAAACACCCAAACGATAGCACTTTACTTTGGAAAGAAATCAGAAAATCTAAAGGTTCTTGTCATCTCCCAGATCCTGTCTTGATCGAAAACGATAAAATCTATAAAACAACGAGGAGAAAGTTGAAGTATTGCTGACACTTTCGCAGCAATGAGTCAGACTGAACATCTGCCTAAAGCAGAGCAAGAACGAAGAACTATTGAAAACGAAGGGAGAAACATTGAACCACATGACAACGACAACACGTTATATATTAATAAAAATCTAACAATGGAGGAGCTTATGTACTCACTTCACCGTTTAAAATCTGGTAAAACTGCTACAGGATTTGATCCCATTTCTTACAACATGATAAAGCATTTTCCACAATGCTTTTTTTTGAAAAAAAAATTATTAGAGTTTCTTCCAATTATGCTGGAAATCCGGAAAGCTGCCAATGGCTTGGAAGAAAGCAACAGTTGTACCTATCCATAAACAAGGAAAATCAAAAAAGGAAATCTTCTAATTTTCGACCCATTTCTTTG
>JADBJO010011912.1:37500-40558 GCA_016801955.1 Conus betulinus
AAGGACATGTGACTTTCAATAACAGACAAGCAAAGCCATATTAATATTTGAAATAAGTGACCAAAATATGGTTTTTGTTTTCTTTCTCCAAGGAATACCAACGCTGTTCACTCCACAAATAGAATACACACATACCAGCCAGTAAAATTATCTGAGATTCCAGCTATCTTGTCATTCATTTTACTTGCATTCTGACCGGCGACTATGTGTCCTCCTTACAATAAGACAAACAAACAGACAAATAAAGGACAACACCACATGCATGGACCCCCCCCCCCCCCCCCCCCCTCCCCTATCCGATTTGAAAGTTGCTTTTGAATTGGATTTTCCTTTCGTCATTTGGTTAGATCTTGTGTCTCTCTCCAATGGTGCTGTGGACAATTCGTTTCGTATACATCGTCTGGGTGCGTCTGCTTTGGTGTGTGTGTGTGTGTGTGTGTGTGTGTGTGTGTGTGTGTGTGTGTGTGTGTGTGTGTGTGTGTGTGTGTGTGTGTGTGTGTGTGTGTGTGTGTGTGTGTGTGTATCCTAGGCGTAAACGTTTCTACTTCGTGTTTTCGTTACATTTTAAGGGTTACTATGCTCTCTCAAACTAACCGCAGTCAAACGATACCCCACGCTTTCCATCGATCATCATGGCAGTAGCACTTCATATGACACTGTCCGTGCCAGTATGCGGTTACCCAACAGAAAAGACCCAAGACCTCTTTGGTCATCTTTTTCTGTTTTCCCAACGGGTTTGATAGGCTCTCAAACAGCAGTTCATGTCTCATTGTTTAGCCATTGATGTTTTCACGGTGCCACAAGGTGCATCTTGTTGCCTTTTTTTTTTTTTTTTTTTGTTGATGTGCTTCAAACATTTCTGGACGGCTCAAATGTTGTTACTGTTTGCTTTTTTGTTTCTCTTTATCCCATGCTCTGTATGTTTAGACACTTTCTCTACCCCCCACACACCCTCAGCTCTTCTATTAAGAGTGTAGCAGGATGCAGATTTCCTGACGCCCCGAGGATAACATAACCTGTGTACACTTCTGAAAGCAAAACAACAACATTTTTTTTTTTTTTTTTTTTTTTTTTTTCTTTTTCTTTCTCGAGATTATGGTTTCCATTGCATCAGTCTCTCCGTAGGCTTGTGCGCTGTGTTGCTTTTTCGTTCTTATTTTATTCCGTTGAAAGTAGAGGTTTAAAAAGGTTCCAACTGCAGAAGCAGAAAGAAGAAGAGAAGAAGAAGAAGAAGAAGAAGAAGAAGAGGAGGAGGAGAGGAGGAGGAGGAGGAGAGAAAAGAAGAAGAAGAAGAAGAAGAAGAAGAGGAGGAGGAAGGAGGAGGAGGAGGGAGGAGGAGGAGGGAGGAGGAGAGGAGGAGGAGGAGAGAGGAGCAGAAGAAGACGAAGAAGAAGAAGAAGAAGAAGAAGACGAAGAATCATTTTGAAAATCTTGAAAGGCAGGACAGCACAACAAAAATGTTGTTCATCTTCTCTGGCATTCTGATGCCAGTGGGCACACCTTAGCATTTACAATTAACATTCGTAGACCGCTTCTTCTATTTACACATATCAGCTATTCCGAATCTCTTTTTGTCATATATCTCGTTAAAATGTCTGTCAATGTCAAGCAAAATATACATTTACAATTTCCTAGAGATCTGAATATTCTATAAAAGCACACACGTCCAGTCTTGAATATGTTCCTCCAATTTTGCCAACTATCAATCAGCCTCTGACGAAGTTTTTTTTTTTTGTTTTTTTTTTGTTTTTTTTTTTTTTTTTGGGGGGGCGAGGGAGAGAGCGAGAGAGAGAGAGAGAGGGAGAGAGAGAGAGAGTGGAGAGACGGGGGAGTTGCCGAGAACGATGGGAGATGAGCGAGAGATGAGAGGAGAAGGGATATCGAGATATTCTTTTTGAAGAAATGAACAGAGAAAAGGCATAGCAGGTGTGAAAGACTCGGGGAAAAGAGGGATCAGCCGAACACAGGAAACCCCCCCCCCCCCCCACACACATACACGCATGTACTTCTCTTCTATTTGACACCACACATACACACACACAACACACACACCACACAAACCCACACACACACACACAACACAGAGAGAGGAGACGAGAGAGAGAGAGAGAGAGAGAGAAGAGAAAGAGAGAGAGACGGACGGACAGACAGACAGACAGACAGACAGACAGAGACAGAATGACAGAGACAGACAGCGACAGCAGCAAACTCACGAATTACTGCACCCACATGCCACATATTTCCATCTGGACACCGGATGATGAATCCAGGCTTCGTCACATTACCTTTTTAAGAATAAAAAGCGGACAGAGCAACAACAATGGACTCCTCCCGCAGAAACTGTTTATTTTTGTATTCAACGAAAAACGTCACATCTTTGGCCGTTTCTGTGCTGTTTTTTTTGTTTTTTTTTAAACTAGAATATTTTTTTTTTTTTTTTCGATATTATTTCACTGTGGACGTTGGGTTCTATTTATGCGATCCGCGGTTTGGGGCCTGAAGAAATGTCAAGAATTGTTGTTCTGGCATTGTTGACCATAGTAACTAATATCCTACATGGCTTAGGCTATTTCATAGTGGACCCGGCCCGGCCGTGCATACAAACGGTCGTGCGCCATTCCGCTTGTTTCGGGTCCTGGAGCGGGCATAATGCCCGGACGGAACCGGCTGCCTTACACGAATTGTTGTCTGCTGAATTTTGAAAGGCGCTCACCGAAAAGCCAAAATCAATCTTATGGCTATTGCGAGGAAAAAAAAAAAAAAAAAAGAAACCTGTACCCCAACACCCCTCCGTTGTCTCTGCACCTTGATCATTCTCTCTCTCTCTTCTCCTCTCCATCTCTCTCTCTCTCTCCTCTCCTCTCTCCTCTCGCTTCTCTCTCCTCTCTCTCTCTCTCTCGTCCACTTTTTTTTTTTTTTTTTTAATTAATTCAGATCTAGCCAAGTGTTAACGATGACGGAGATTTGTTAGCCTGCACTTAGTTTTCCCCCCCGACTTAATTGTTCGGGGCGTACCCCCCCTCTCTCTCTCTCTCTCCTCGTCTGTCCTCTCTCTCGT
>JADBJO010011912.1:41651-49151 GCA_016801955.1 Conus betulinus
AATCATTTTAGAGTCGCGCGCGCGCGCATGTGTGTGTCGTGTGATGGAGAGTGAAAAAAAAAAAAAAAAGGACAATTGCTGAAGCAAAGTATCCAATGGTATTCAAAATGATTGGGAAAACTACATTTACAACGATTCATAGTCATGTGTGGCTAAATGAAAATACTTGATTAAAAACAAAGGAGTGACTACCCTACCGTTTAAATGGCACACACGTGACGAGTATAATCGCATTTCTTTAAAACGGTGCATATCAAATAGTACAGGAAGATTTGAACAATAACAATCCTGCCATGCACCGACAATGACATATGTGAGTAAGTCAATCAGTAGAAAATGTGCATATTCTCGTTGGTTACCTAGCTCCTTGTGACATGCGAATTTGCCAGGTATTAAACAATTTTGGGCATGTGTGCCGATTCGCCACTAAATTAAGGTCAGATTTCGGCCTATTCTATTGACGGACTACAACATCGAAATGTTGCAATTCAGAGAGCTTAATGCAAGGATTTCAAAGAACGAAAACTAAGTTCATGATCTGCAACCTAAACATACCCCCCCCCCCCACCACCCCCCCCCACCACCCCCCCCCCCCCACCCCCCCCCCCCCCCCCCCACCCCCCACCCCCCCCCCCCCCCCCACCCCCCCCCCCCCCCAACGTTTAGAGGAACTGTGTCAATATCAAGCACACACATGGACCTGCGATTCTGGATAGATGCATGATAATGTTATATGTGTACTTCTAACGCCACTGCCACTTGGTAAGCATCAAAGGCTTCGCGTTTGCTCTCTCTCTCTCTCTCTCCCTCTCTCGCTCTCTCTCTCTCGCTCTCTCTCTCTCTCTCTCTCTCTCTCTCTCTCTCTCTCTCTCTCTCTCAATCATTAGTTCGTGCTAGTCACTCTTAGTCCCTCGGCGGGGCATGGTCCCAGATGTAAACAAGCATACATCTGCTTATATGTTACCCTTGGAAAAAAAAAAAAAGATTCTCTCTCTCTCTCCTCTCTCTCTCTCTCTCTCTCTCTCTCTCTCTCTCTCTCTCTCTCTCTCTCTCTCACACACACACACACACACACACACACACACACACACACACACACACACACACACACACGTTTTTTTTTCTCCACATCCCTACTTTCTCACACACACACGCACGCACACGCACGAACGCACACACACACACACACACACACACACACACACACACACACACACACACACACACACACACACACACCACACACACACACACACCACACACACACACATTATACACACATATATATATATATATAATATATATATATATATATATATATATATATATATATATATATATATATTATATTACCTTTCCTGACTTTTCCAGCTTTTTTCCTGTTTCACTACGAGTTTAATTTCTTTTGAACTGTTTAAGTCCACGAGCAACATACCTCAAAGTGAGATACAATAAACAGAGAGAGAGAGAGAGAAGAGAGGAGGAGGAGAGAGAGAGGAGAGAGGGAGAGAGAGGGAGGAGAGAGAGAGGAGAGAGAGAGAGAGGAGAGATAGAGAGAGAGACAGAGACAGAGACAGAGACAGAGAGGACAGAGAGAGACCGAGAGAGAGAGAGAGACAGAGAGAGAAGAGAGAAGAGAGAGAGACAGAAAGAGAGAGACACAGAGAGGAGAGAGAGAGACAGAGAGAGAGAGAAGAAACTCATTACGGAGAGGAAAAGCGTTTCTCTTCGTTCTGTTCAAGTCATTTAGCATGGGCCTGGTTCTCTTTTTCCCCTGGTAGAAAATTGAATCCTGTACATCTCCTAAGATTGACGACCTCTGCAAACGAGCCATGCTGTTCACTGTCTTGAAAGAAGAACACAACACAGTGATATGCGGTGGGGTTGGAGGTGTGAAACCACAGAAAAAAACAAAAACAAAAAAAAAAAAAAACCAAAAAAAAAAAACAAACAACACCGACAAATCAGGAAACGAATGAAAAGAAAGGAAATAAAGAAGGTAAACAAATACAAAAGAAAGAAAATATAATGAAAGAAGAAAGTAGATAGGTATGAAAAAAAAAATGTAAACAAAAGAAATAAAGATAGATATAAAGAAAAAGTGGGGAAAAAGAGAACAAAGAAATAAAAGAAAAGAGAAAAAAACTGAAAGAACGAAAAAGAAAACGAGGGGAGAAAACTAAAAGGGAGGAGAGTCATTCTGAGAAAAAAATAAGTGAATGTAAACGTATAGTTCCAGGTTCTTTTTTTTTTCTTTTCTTTTTTTTTTTTTCTTTTTTTGTTTTTCTTGTCCATGTTGTTTATCTGAGTTTTCTTCCATGTGCCTGTCAGTTTCAGAGCTAACCTACACAGACTAATTTGCCTGGTGCTTTTCCTCTTCAAAGCTTTTCATCGGAACTCCGTTCGGATGCAGGATGGCCATGCCAGATTTGCACACCTCTCTCTCTCTCTCTCTCTCTCTCTCTCTCTCTCTCTCTCGTCTCTCTCTCTCTCTCTCTCTCTCTCTCTCTGGAGATCCCTTTCCTGAGGTATTGTGAATAATTTGATCGGCAACATCTACATTTCTCATCTGTTATCTCTTGGAGATAGAGCTGTATCATTGTGTAATGCATGTCAGTGTGTGTGTGTGTGTGTGTGTGTGTGTGTGTGTGTGGGTGTGTGTGTGTGTGTGTGTGTGTGTGTGTGTGTGTGTGTGTGTGTGTGTGTGTGTGTGTGTGTGTGTGTGTGTGTGTGTGTGTGTGTGTGTGTGTGTGGTGCGCGCGCGCGCGCTTGCGTGCGTGCGTGCGTGCGTGGCGTGCGTGCGTGCGTGCGTGCGTGCGTGCGTGCGTGCGTGCGTGCGTGCGTGGTGTGTGTGTGCGTGTGTGTGTGTGTGTGGTGTGTGTGTGTGTGTGTGTGTGTGTGTGTGTGTGTGTGAACTCACTTTTTTGTTTAACTGAGCGTGATAATTCTTGCTTTCTCTCACAATTAATCAAACATGCAATTTTCAAAACAAGCCTTTATCAGATACCCACAGTCGTAGCGGTCCACAAGACATTGTCAGTATCAATAAAAAGCCCAACAGAGAAAGATCCGAACCCAGATGATTTACTTCTTGTGCCCCTGTATTTATCTTCAGTCCCGTAGGATTTGATAGGTGCTTGAATAGCAGATCATGTCACATTGTTTACCCCCATTGACGTTTTTCACATCCTGTCACACGGTGTATGTTGTTGATATTGTGGTTACTTTTCATATTTTCTTCCTGGATGGCTCAAGTTTCGTGTTTATATTGTTTGTTTGTTTTTGTGCTGTCCCCATCTTCTGTGCCACCTCAGTGGCTGTGCACCCACGCCGCTCATTCCGACACCCCGTCCACAGCCACAGCTCAGCCAGTCCCACCGCAGCCCCGGCACCGGTTATACACAGGGAGCAGTCAATGTCAAGTCGTCAAGAGGCAACCCACGGAGGAGGTACTGCACCGCTGCCGAGTCACTTTGGTGGTGTTCAGTGGCGCCTGTTCTGATCCAACATATTACAGGACACCACCTACTAAGCCCCCTACTGACGGCAATAATTGCTTAGTCGCGGAGCGGCGCGTGAGTGAGATCTCCTTCCAGAGGGCGCCTCCCCTTCCGTTCAACGACAGCCCCCATGAACTCGCCGATACCGGTGACCCCGACGGAACCAAACCGAAGCCACAGACGTGGAGAGGACATCGAAACTGAGGTCACCATGAGAGCAGGGGGCATGCAGGGTCACAGAAGTTGAGACTTTGTTATGCTGATCGATGAGAATGAGGATGATTAAGATGATGCTACGGATTTCGATGAGACTGCATAACAGGGCTGTACTCTACGTTCCTTTCATAATACATCCCGACGTCAAAACCAGGCCCCGAGAGATATACAGACACCTGCAGCGTTGGTCAGAAAAATTTTGAACACACACTCTCAGAAACGCATCCATTAAGTCGATGACACTCGACTGTGGGGTCCCAGTCTCCCAGCTGAGCCGGTAGCAATATCAGTTCTGGGTAGGAGCCGGTCGGAGCAGAAACATCCCACAGGGATTCTGGTGGGAATCGAACCCATGATCTCCCACCGGGAGTCAGCGACGCTAAGCACTTGGCCACAGGGCTGGCTTGTGTTTGTTGACCCTGGTGCCCTACAGCTGGGCCTCTTCTCTTTCCTCCGCCCCACCATCAACTCTTTTACGAGACGGCAGCAGGATCTAATTTTCCCTCTGCCGCGAGGAAAAATGCCTCGTACAAATGTTTCGGGAAAACAAACAAACAAACAAACAAACAAACAGCCCCCTTCTTGTTTTCTGCTGTTCTAAAATATGTTTCTGATGGCATCAGTCTCTCCATACGCGTTGTGTGTGTGTGTGTGTGTGGTGTGTGTGTGTGTGGTGTGTGTGTGTGTGTGTGTGAGTGCTGCACTCTGTGTCGTGTTATATTCCCTTGACCGCAGAGTTAAAATGGGTTTAAACACAAAGAAATGAAAAGAAATCAGATGAAGAAAAAAGGTGATAAAAAGAAAAAGAAAAAAAAAAAAAAAAAAAAAAAAAAGGGGGGGGGGGGGGGGGGGGGGGGGGGGGGGGGGGGGGGGAAACAAGACGAACGAAAAAAGAACCAGACGAAAAAAAAAGAAAAGGCAATATGGAAATACCTCAAAAGACACACAGAACAGGACTGATCTAGGTCAGGCAAGAAACAGATTATAACCCTGTCGCCTCAGTACGGATCTATTCCTCAAATGTTACGGGTTTAAAAAAAAAAAAAAAAAAAAAAAAAAAAAAAAAAAAAAAAAAAAAAAAAAAAAAAAAAAAAAAAAAAAAAACCTTTTTTTCTTCTCTGAATATTCGGTATTTCTTCACCCCACATAAAATTACTTTCGGGGGGGGGGGGGGGGGGGGGTCGGGGTGTTGCAAAATGAAGAAGGTCAGTTAGTATTCCTTTCCATCTATTTGTTTTGTTTTTGTTTTTGTGCTTTATTATGTGAGCAATCATTTCATTTTTTCGTGAACAATTTATTTCATAAATGACGTCAAGACGACCTTGAAAAAAGGTAAATGTGGACTGAAAACATACCAATTGCCTTTCTCTAACAGATGGTTCAGGTTATTATCAATATAACACAGGTCTGCAAGGGATACAACCCGTGTTAGAGTTCGCGGTCTGTGAGCGTGGCCCTGCCCTGTTTTGATGGGACAGATTCCGCTGGTGGGCAAGGTCAAAGCAATATTCAGATTACCAGTATATTCGAACAGTGAAAATGCCCCCCCCACCCCCCCACCCCCACCTCCCCCCCCCCCCCTTTTTTTTTTTTTTTTTTTTTTCTTCTGCGTACGCAGGTTGACACCCCTGCGGACACTCCCTGTATAGACAGACAAGGTTTAATCCTATCTAACCAACAAAGGTTGTGGAGCTGTGTGTGTATGACCGTGCTTTATCCCGCAATTTAGGCCGCCAAACTCCCAACTTCAGGGTAGCTGCATGCGATGTGTAACGTGTCATTCATTCCAACGGCCAAACTGGCCCTCTCTTCCGAAAGTTTATGATGGGATATTACGTGTGTGCAAAATGGCATGTGCGTGTACACACACGGAACCTCGGTTTATAGTCTCATCGAAGGGACTGTATGGGAACTAGAAATGGAGTCAGAGCCAATGTTAACTCCGAGGAGAAAAAAAAAAAAAAAAAAATCTCTTCTATACCAAAACGGCCCCCCTGGCGGAGATTCGAACCCACAATCCCAGGATCACCAAGATTACGAGTCTGGCGCTATACTGCTGAGCTATTTCCAGCTTCCCAGCTTAATATCAGTTTCATATCAGCATCTCTTCAAATGAAATGTTTTGACTCCCTAAAAACATCTTCGACCCGTAAGCTAAGAACAGACAACTCAGTCTGCAAGTGTGGTGTGTGTGTGTGTGTGTGTGTGTGTGTGTGTGTGTGTGTGTGGTGTGTGTGTGTGTGTGTGTACGTGCGCGCGTGCGTGTTCGTGTGGGCGCGTGAGTGCATGCGTGCGTGCCAACGAGTGCGCTTTTAGTGACAAGGTATCTTAAAAAGGAAACAACGAGCATGCGAAGTAGGAATATGTCAAACAGGAAGACAGGAAGGTAAAAAGAAGAAGACGACGGTAAATGTGAAGTCTGCAGGAACACACACACACACACACACACACACACACACACAACACACACACACAACACACACAAACACACATCTTCTCTTTCTCTCTCTTCTTCTTTCTCACTCGCACACACACACACACACACACACACACACACACACACACACACACACACACACCCGACACACACACAACACGCACGCACACGCACGCACGCACGCACGCACGCACGCACAGCACGCACGCACACACACACACAACCCCACACACACACACACACACACTGGCGCACGTACGTGCACAGGAGAGAGAGAAGAGAGAGGGAGAGGAGAGAGAGAGAGAGAGGAGAGAAGAGAGAGAGGAGGAGAGAGAGGAGAGAGAGAGAGAGAGAGAGAGAGAGGGAGAGATGAGAGAGAGAAGAGAAGAAGAGAGAGAGAGAGAGAGAGCGAAGCCAACTCAGCATTTCTTCACCCGCTCGCCACACATTCACTTGTCCACCGCCAGATGAATGATGGCTTTGTCACATTGTCTTTCTAAGCATAAAAACGGAAAAGGAAAGAATGGATTTGTTCCGGGTAACTGTTCATTTTTGTATTTCACCGAAAATGTCACACTTTGGCCTTTTCTGTGCTGCTTGTTTTTTGAAACCTGTGGATCAGCATATTTTGTTATTGCTTCACCACTGTGGACGTGTGTTATTTGTGTGACCTCGCTCTTTGGGGCCGGAAGAAAAGTCAAAAAGATACGTTTTTTACATCGTCACCGTAGTAACCAATATATAGTGTACTAGACGGGCTTCAAAATTACTTTCAAAGTTTCTAACGTTCAGTCAAAAAGGACAGCAATTTATCAAAACATTATGACAACCTGCGTGACGTGAGGGCTAATTAAACGCAATGGTTCCTAGGCAATTGATCACAGAGAGATGAGAGAGAGAGAGCTAGAGAGACTGGAGAGGAGAGAGAAGAGAGGAGAGAGAGAGAGAGAGAGAGGAGAGGTAAGGGGGACAATTAGAGTAGAGGTGAGAGGAGAGAAGGGAGAGAGCTAGACAGAGGAGGGGGGGGGTAATGCCGAACAATTAAGTATGGGGGGGAAAACAAGTGCAGGCTAACAAATCTTTTTCTGTTTTTTTCTCTCTTTGTGTCTGTCTGTCTGTCTCTCTCTCTCTCTCTATCTATCTCTCTCTCTCTCTCTCTCTCTCTCTCTCTCTCTCTCTCTCTCTCCCTCTCTTTCACTCTCTTTCACTCCCTGTCACTCCTCTCAGTAAATAAACTCTAAATACTGACCGTATATGTTGTCCTGATATTAACAGATCTGAACTGCATGATGCATATAATTCTCTGTGAAAAAAAAATCCCTGCCAAATATCCCAGTCATACAAATG
>JADBJO010011912.1:56651-59151 GCA_016801955.1 Conus betulinus
GTGTGTGTGTGTATGTGTGTGTGTGTGTGTGTGTGTGCGCGTGACTGCCGTGCGTGTTACGGCGTGCGTTAGCGTCACTATATGTTGTGTGTGTGGTGTGTGTGTGTGTGTGTGTGTGAGTGCGTGCGTGCGTGCGTGCGTGCTGTGCGTGCGTGCGTGCGTGCGTGCGTGCCATCATGTGTGTGTGGTGTGTGTGTGTGTGTGTGTGTGTGTGTGTGTGTGTGTGTGTGTGTGTGTGCCGTGTGCGTGTTGCGTGTGCGCGCGCTTTTTAGTGACAAGATATGTTAAATGAAATAAAAAATACACGCCAAGTAGTCATATGTCAAATAGAATATTGGAATGGATACGAAGGAGAAGACAAGCAAATGAGATGGCCTCCACAAAGACGAAGATGTCCAGACACACACACACACACACACACACACACACACACACACACACCACACACACACACACACACACACACACCACACACACACACACACACACACACACCCCCACACACACCACACACAAACACACGCGCCTGCACCACACACACACACAACACGCACCACACACACACATGCCACACACACACACACACACACACCACACACACACACACACACAACACACACCAACGAGGCAACACACGGCCGCGGCACGTCACCCTCCACTCTTCACACTCTCTCTCACTCTCTTCACTCTCTCTCATCCCTCTCGTCTCTTTCCACTCTCACCTCCTCCACTCTCTCCACACGCTCCACTCTTCTCTCTCTTCACTCTCTCGCTCTCTCCTCCTCTCTCTCTCTCTCTCATCCAGAGGCTCTCTCTCTCTCTCTTCTCTCTCTCTCTCTCTCTCTCTCGCTCTCTCCTCTCTCCGTCTCTCTCACACTCTCTCTCATCTTTCCACTTTCTCTCTCTCTCACTCTCCTCTCGCCTGTTTCTCTCTCTCTCACATTCACACGAGAGAGCTCTCGCTCTCTCTTTTCCTTTCCTCTTAGAGGGACGAGAGAGATGGAGAGAGAGAGAGAGAGAGAGATAGGAGGAGACGAGGGGAGAGGAGAAGAGAGAGAGAGAGAGAGAGAGACGTACACACACACACACACACACACACACACACACACACACACAACACACACACACCACACACACAAAACACACACTCGCACGCACGCACGTACGCACGCCGCACGCACGCACACACGCACGCACGCACGGCACGCACACACACACACACACACACACACGCGCGCGCGCGCGCGCTCGCTTATGAACCACACAGAAACTCACACACAGACACAGACAGACAGACAGACAGACAAACACACACCACACACACACACACACACACACACACACCCCAAACATAACACACACACACACACAACCACACACACACCACACAACACACCACACACACACACGTACGCACGCACGCACGCACGCGCGCACGCACGCACCCACCCACGCACGCACGCACACACACATACGCACGCAACGCAACTCACACACACTCACCACACACACACACACACACACACAACACACACACACACACCACACACGGCGCGCGCGCGCGCGCGCGCGCCCACAAAGAAGCCGACTCAGCATTTCTTCACCCACGCCCAACCAACATTTCCTTTTTTTGCACCGCCTGTTGAACCATGACTTTGTCATATTGCCTTTCTTAGCATAAGAGGGGAAAAGGGAATAAATAGATTTGTTCTGGGTAACGGTTTATTTTGGTATTCCACAGAAAATGCCACACTCTGATCTTTTTTCGGTGCAGTCTGTTTTCGAAACCTCTCGATCAGCATGTTTTGTTATTGTTTCACTGTTGACGTTATGTGTGTGACTCTCTGTTTTTTGCTGCACTTACTCCGTCACCGTAGTAACGGATATACTAAACGGCTTACATTACTTTCAAGATATTAACGAAGTTCCTAACGTTCAATCGAAACGAACACCATGTATCAAAGATTATACGACAGCCCGCATGAAATGAGAGCTATTAAAAAAAATATAAAAAAGCAATTCATCAGAAAGAAAGAGAAGGAAAGATATTATCGCTGTTGTTGTTGTTGTTGTGTTGTTGTTGTTGTTGTGTTGTTGTTTGTTGTTAATGTTGTCGTCGTTGTGGTTTTACAAGCGGATTCGCCACCAAGAAACCACTGTTGATGGATTTGTGCTAAGTGTCCATTAACCAAGGTCAGAAATCTCTCTGCTCTATATTGTCATTATGGCAAGTGAGGCAGTGTTATACAAGCAAGCGTTTCAGTGAGGTTTACATTCACTTTCAAGATATTAACGAAGTTCCTAACGTTCAATCAAAACAACAACAATATATCAAAGATTACGACAGCCCCGCATGAAGATAGAACTATTAAAAAATTTAAAAAAAGCAATTGATCAGAAAGAAAGAGGAGTTTATCGCTGTTGTTGGTGGTGGTGGTGTTGTTGTTTCCTCTCTCTCTCTCTCTCTCTCTCTTCTCTCTCTCTCCTCTCTCCTCTCTCT
>JADBJO010011913.1:0-37500 GCA_016801955.1 Conus betulinus
AGGTGGCGCGTGAGTGGGGTGGAAGGGATGTGGTTGGTGTGACCAAGTATCACTATTTCGGTGGGAATCGTGAATGAAATAAATCTGCCGTAACCAAAACGCTATGTGTGGTGCTCTTTTACGATCTTGGAACCCCAAGTGTGGACCACATACATCTACTTTATGGCAAGAAGTGTAGGAGAGAGAGAGAGAGAGAGAGATGAGGAGGGAGGGCTTGAGGGAGAGTCACCTGTCGTGACTATACGCTGTTTTGTGATGGAGAGAGCGAGAGAGAGATGAGGAGAGCCGAGAGGGAGGGATCGAACCGCATCACAGGTATGGACATATACCCATCTCTTTTTTTAGGACGGTGAGAGAGAGACTGAGATGAGAGGAGAGAGACAGATGACAGACAGAAAGATAGAGAGAGGGAGATAGACAGACAGACAGAGACAGCGAGGAGTACCAGGGGGGGGTGGGTGTGGGGGGGGGGATGGGGTGGAACAGAGGAGAGAGGTGAGTTTGGGTTATGGGTGCCCTATTTTCTGTCCAGTTTATCCTCCTTTCAGTAATATCTGTGGAGATTTATTGGTGATACTTCCAACTTAATCTGAACGACGACACCATGGTTACAGGTAACTACATCCACAGAACAATTGCATTTTTTCTCATTCTGATCTTGTATTATTCATACAAGAAGAATCTGTTACTAGCTTGAAAATATCCAAGGACTTAAAAAAACAACAACCCCCAAAACCAAAAATGTCTGTGTAATCTTCTTTAAGCTCCACAAATATGACATATGATATGCTTCTTTAGGAAAAATTGCCCAAACATTCTCTGGTTATTTTGTTGACAAAGCCAGTATGTGATACCTTCCTAACAGAATCAGACAACAACAGACATCTAACTCATAATAAATCATATCATTTGGGGTTTTATCTGTTAGGTAAGGGGAAACAATAAGCTTGAAGTCAAATTCTTCCTAAGTGTGCATTTCGGTGTATGTTTGAGTACATGGGTTTGTGTGTGTGTGTGTGTGTGTGTTGTGTGTGTGTGTGTGTGTGTTTGTGTGGTGTGTGTGTGCGTGTGTGCACGCGCACGCGCGTGTGTGTGTGTGCATATGTGCATATGTGTGTGTGTGTGTGTGTGTGTGTGTGTGAGAGAGAGAGAGAGAGAGAGAGAAAGGGATATGTGGGTGTGAGGAGGCCTTTGCGCTTGTAACTGTATATCTGCCGGTGCTTTCTCACTGATTACTGTAACTTTTATGTTACAAACCAAATCCAAGCGTTGAAAATGCAGAAACAACAACAACTGGGCTGGTACTGTTATCTTGGCTTTACTAATGGTCAATGAGGATGTGGATGCTCATGGTGATGCTATGGATTTGTACTGTTACCCTCGGTTTTACTAACAATCAATGTGGATGCTCATGGTGATGCTATGGATTGGTACCGTTACCTCGGTTTTTGCTAACAATCAATGAGGATGATCATGGTGATGCTATGGATTGGTACTGTTACCTTGATTTTACTAACTATCAATGGGATGATCATGGTGATGCTATGGATTGGTACTGTTATCTTGATTTTACTAACAATCAATGAGGATGATCATGGTGATGCTATGGATTGGTATCATTCTCTTAGTTTTACTAACGATCAATGGGATGAGGATGATCATGGTGATGCTATGGATTGGTACTGTTACCTTGGTTTTACTACTGATCAATGGGACGAGGATAATCATGGTGATGCTATGGATAGGTACTTTTCTCTTAGTTTTACTAACATACAATGAGGATGAGGATGATCACGGTGATGCTATGGACAGCCAATCTAGTCCGTGACTACATGATTTGACTGTACTCACACTCCCACACTTACTGTATCAGCTCCCAATTAATGCTCCCACACTTACTGTATCAGCTCTCCATTAATGCTCCCAAACTTACTGTATCAGCTCCCCATTAATGCTCCCACACTTACTGTATCAGCTCCCCATTAATGCTCCCACACTTACTGTATCAGCTCCCGATTAATGCGGACTTTAGGGCGGGCAATCTTGATGTGGGTACAGTTGTGGGGGAGCACAAACACCTTTTCCATACCCCCCATCTTGTGTGGACACACCACAGTCTGCAACAGGACAATATACCCCTGTACTGATATGTCATCATGACAATACACCTATGTCATGATATGTCAACAGGACAATATACCCATGTCATGATATGCCAACAGGACAATATACCCATGTCATGATACGTCAACAGGACAATACACACAATGTCATGGTATGCCAACAGGACAATATACCCATGTCATGATATGTCAACAGGACAATACACCAATGTCATGGTATGCCAACAGGACAGTATACCCACGTCATGATATGACAACAGAAAAAGACATCCTCATACTGATATGTCAACAGGACAATATACCCAAGTCATGATATGTCAACAGGACAATATACCCATGTCATGATAATCATTATGTCAACAGGATAATATACCCACGTCATGATATGTCAACAGGACAATACACCTATGTCATGATATGCCAACAGGACAATATACCCACGTCATGATATGCCAACAGGACAATATACCCATGTCATGATATGCCAACAGGACAATATACCCACGTCATGATATGCAACAGGACAATCATGATATGCCAACAGGACAATCATGATATACCAACAGGACAATATACCCATGTCATAATATGCCAACAGGGCAACATATCCACGTCATGATATGCCAACAGGACAATATACCTATGTCATGACATGCCAACAGGACAATCATGATATGCCAACAGGACAATCATGATATGCCAACAGGACAATACAACTATGTCATAATATGCCAACAGGACAACATATCCACGTCATGATATGCCAACAGGACAATATACCCACATCATGATTTGCCAAAAGGACAATATACCCACATCATGATATGTCAACAGGACAATATACCCACGTCATGATATGCCAACAGGACAATATACCCACATCATGATTTGCCAACAGGACAATATACCCACGTCATGATAATGCCAACACACCAGGCTGACTCCCCCATCAGTGCAGTGTCTCCTCTGGTGGGTTACCTTATGACAAAACAGATTGTTTCATGTGGTCTGCTGCATGATGACATAGATTGCTTCACATGGTCTGCTGCATGACCACATAGATTGCTTCATGTGGTCTGCTGCATGACCACATAGATTGCTTCATGTGGTCTGCTGCATGACTCATAGATTGCTTCATGTGGTCTGCTGCATGACCACACAGATTGCTTCACGTGGTCTGCTGCATGACCACATAGATTGCTTCATGTGGTCTGCTGCATGACCACACAGATTGCTTCACGTGGTCTGCTGCATGACCACACAGATTGCTTCATGTAGTCTGCTGCATGACCACATAGATTGCTTCATGTGGTCTGCTGCATGACCACACAGGCTGCTTCGTGTGGTCTGCTGCATGACCACATAGATTGTTTCATGTGGTCTGCTGCATTATGACACAGATTGCTTCATCTGGTCTGCTGCATGATGACATAGATTGCTTCATGTGGTCTGCTGCATGACCACACAGATTGCTTCATGTGGTCTGCTGCATGACCACATAGATTGTTTCATGTGGTCTGCTGCATGACCACACAGATTGTTTCATGTGGTCTGCCGCCAGGCTGACAGCAAAGGAAGTACAGTGTATACTGAGAAGCCAGGATAAGCTACAAAGAAGACAGGTCTAGTAGAGGGCACAGAAGCAATACACACGAATTCACAACCAGCCAGTGTATATGTTCTGTCTACTTCACCATTGGTAATGGCATTGTTTACAATCTGACCATTTCACCATTGATATGGCATTGCATATGCTCTGTCCATTTTACATTGTGTGTTCTGTTTCACAACTAATGTATCACTGTGTACGCACTGTCCATTTGCAACTGATATACCACTGTTGACATTTAGGTAATTTAATGTTCAATCTAAAACTTCAACAAAACAACATTAGATGACAGCCAGAGAACACCAAATTAAACATTTTCTTTAACCATGTCAGGATTCACATCACACACACATGGGGGTAAATCATGCAGTGAAATACAAAAGCAAATATACAAAAAAAAAAAAAAAAAAAAAAAAAAATGGAAGCGTTAAGAAAATTAATCAAAGGGTGTGAACTGGTGCTGATTTTATCACAGGGAGTCTCATTAAAGGAGGTTTCAGTCAAAATGCATGAATGCACAGGCTGTAAAGAGTTCTTGCCCTTTGACATATCTCGCTACATCAGCAAAGACCTTGCATCCATATGTTGGCAGTGAAATGATCATTGGCTGTTGTAGTTCACTCTCCCCATTTGCCCACATGGCAAAAGTCAAACATAGAAATCAATCCAAATTGGTCTATAGTGAAGATGGCCAAAAAAATAAAATAAAAATGAAACACTGGCGAACACTGTTGAAATTCAGATGTTTTCAGACACCACAATCAGAACATCAGCCACCACAACCAGAACATCAGCCCCAACAGATTGACACAACCATCAGAGCTGACTCAATGTAAACAGAGGAGACAGACCAAACAATTTGTCAACAGTAATGATGTACTTTGACTAGGTTCAGTGGCTGACTAGGTTCAGTGGCTGACGTTGAACTCATCAAACTGCATGTCATGCAAAATCTGCACACAGTGCAAAGCTTGCAATATTTTTACCACAGAAGGATCAGAGAACTTTCAGCCATCAGCACTCGTTCGCTGTCGTGTTGAAGTCCAAGGAACACTGATTGTTTTTTGTGTGGAAAATCAATACCCATTGTCAGTGGATTCTATACATCAGTTCCTTGTAGGAGTACATGATCCACCACACCTTTAGCCTCATCCACACATTCACACAACCAGACAGCCTTTCATAGTGTGTGTGTGTGTGTGTGTGTGTGTGTGTGTGTGTGTGTGTGTGTGTGTGTGTGTTTGTATGTGTGTGTGTGAAAAACATATCAGTCACATATACACTTTTCCCAATTCACTATTAAGACAAAACTGAAAAAACGGAATTTTACAAGAGCAAAGGAGAGCAACCATTTGAGACAGACGAAGGGCACCCCACCTTCTCCCCACAGCTGGCACAGAACTTGGCATCCTTGAACTCCTCAAAGGTCTTGCCGCTGTTATTGGAGGTGTAGAGCATGGCGGCGTACTTGCTGAACACCCGCTCCTGGGGGATGAAGGGGTCCACCACCTCCTCCTGTCCTGGGTCCTCATCCAGCCCAGCCCACAGGATTGACTCCCCTGAACACAGCACTGGTCATCATCTCCCCTGAGCACAGCACTGGTCATTATTTACCCTGAACACAGCACTGATCATTATCTCCCCTGAACACAGCACTGGTCATTATCTCCCCTGAACACAGCACTGGTCATTATCTACCCTGAACACAGCACTGGTTATTATTTACCCTGACAGGACTGGTTATGATCTCCCCTCAACTCAGCACTGGCCATTATCTCCCCTGAACACTGCACTGGTTATTATCTCCCCTGCACACAGCACTGGTTATTACCTCCCCTGAACACAGCACTTTTCATTATCTCCCCTGGACACAGCACTGGTCCTTTGTCAATATCGGTACCACCAATAATGAGTATTACAGGATGATCTCCCTTGAACACAGCATAGGCCCTCTGTCACACACGGCTACCACTGATAATGAGCACTATAGGATGGTCTCCCCTGACAAAGCACCAGTCCTTTGTCAATACTGGTAACACTGATCATGATTCATATGTACCCCATCTGTGCAGAGCTCATTCACAAAACAAAATGAAAAAAAAAACCCAAAAAACCCCACAACTTTCATACAAGTGACCCCCCTTCCTAAACACTATAATATTAGTCTTATCTAAATTTACAGTTAAGTTAAGCTCATCTGATTCTTCTTTCAGGGCGTTTATCTGTGATTGTAAACCAGTAGGCGTATCAGATAATAGAATTACATCGTCGGCAAACAGCATAAGAAATAGCTCATAGGTCCCAGGTATAATCTGAGTTCCGTGTCGCCCTTTTTTTTTTTTTTTTTAATTTCTATGGCCAATTCATTTATAAAGAAAGAAAACATAATAGGGCTCAAAAGACAGCCTTGTTTTACTCCACGTGGACATTGGAAAAAATCTGAGTAAAGTGATTTATCCCAAACAGATGCTAGAACCGTATTATAAATCCCTCGAAGCGCCTGAAAAAGTTTTCCATTTATGCCATATTTCCTCAAAATGCTCCATAAAATGTTTCTATTAATCAAATCGAACGCTTTCCTGAAATATACGAACACTACATAGAATTTTGTATTTTTCAAAAGATATTTTTCAACTAGAGCGTATAATGTAAAAATATGATCCATGGTACTGTACCCTGCCCGAAATCCAGCCTGTTCTTCAATTATTTTTTTTCTCCCTATCTGCCCGGTCTGAGAGTCTTAAAACCTTACTAACTACACTTGTCAAAGCCACACCTCTATAGTTATCGACATTGTTTGCATCCCCTTTCTCATAAATTGGGGCAATGATTGATTTAGATCATTCGTGGGGAAATGTTCCATTTTCAATAAAAGGTTGAGTAGTGGCACCAGAAATTCAATAATAAATGATTATTATTTTTCAGCATTTCACTACTAATTTTATCTACTCCAGCACTCTTTCCATTTTTTAAATGTCTTATACCTTCCAAAACTTCCTGTGTGGTTATAGCGTCATTGAATAGAGGTTCGAAAGTTTCTTGCTCCATTTCTCAGTTTTCATCTTGAGAGAGAGAGAGAGAGAGAGAGAGAGAGAGAGATAGACAGACAGACAGACAGACTGACAGACAGACAGGCAGGCAGACAGACAGACAGACAGATAGACTGGCACTGACAATGAGGAAGAGATAGACAATACAGCTGTGCCACACCTTTTCCATCCGAGTTCTTCGACCGCCCCGTGTCTTTCTTTTTCCTGAAACAGCCAACATGGACAAATCTGTACTGTTCATCATAACTAGGTGAACACACAACTAATACATTGAACCAAAAGGAAAGCACATAACGAATACATCTGTACTGTAAATCATCACTAGGTGAACACACAGCTAGTACATCTGTACTGTACATCATCATAACTATGTGAACACACAACTAATATGCCTGTACTGTACATCATCATGAGGTGAACACACAGCTAGTACATCTGTACTGTACATCATAACTAGGTGAACACACAACGAATACATCTGTACTGTATGCACATCATCACTAGGTGAACACACAGCTAGTACATCTGAACTGTATTTCATAATCAAGTTAACAGAAAGCCAAGACATTTGATCTGTCAAACACAATCATGTCAACACACTGCTGGTACATTTGACTGTACATCATAACCAGGTTCACTTACACTTGGGTTTACTTTCATGGTTCACCTACACACAGGACTTGCGGGCTTATTGTCATGGTTCACTTACACACAGGACTTCAGAGCTTATTGTCACGGTTCACTTACACACAGGACTTCAGAGCTTATCGTCACAGTTCACTTACACACAGGACTTGGGGGCTTATTGTTACGGTTCACTTACACACAGGACTTGGGGGCTTATTGTTACGGTTCACTTACACCCAGGACTTGGGGCTTATTGTCATGGGTTCATTTACAGACAGGACTTAGGGGGTTATTGTCATGGTTCACTTACACACAGGACTTGGGGGCTTATTTTCACCATTCACTTACACACAGGACTTGGGGGCTTATTGTCAATGTTCACTTACACAAAGGAGTTAGGGACTTATTTTGACCATTCACTTACACACAGGACACTTGGGGCTCACTTACACTTGGGGCTCACTTACACTTGGGGCTCACTTACACTTGGGGCTTGCTTTCCTCCAGCACTTGCATCTGCTCCATCAGCATGGTGTTGTGCTTTCGGAGCAGCTCCAGCTCCATCATCATGGAGCTGACCGTCTGCTCGAACCTGTGCTGGACCACCTCCAGCTGGGAGCCAACAGACAGAGAACCAACATGTGACGTACTATGTCATGGAGCCAACAGGCAGAGAACCAACATGTGATGTACTATGTCATGGAGCCAACAGACAGAGAAACAACATGTGATATACTATGTCATGGAGCCAACAGGCAGAGAAACAACATGTGATGTACTATGTCATGATGGAGCCAACAGACAGAGAAACAACATGTGATATACTATGTCATGGAGCCAACAGGCAGAGAAACAACATGTGATGTACTACGTCATGATGCAGCCAACAGGCAGAGAAACAACATGTGATATACTATGTCATGGAGCCAACAGACAGAGAAACAACATGTGATATACTATGTCATGGAGCCAACAGGCAGAGAAACAACATGTGATGTACTATGTCATGATGGAGCCAACAGGCAGAGAAACAACATGTGACGTACTATGTCATGGAGCCAACAGGCAGAGAAACAACATGTGATGTACTACGTCATGATGCAGCCAACAGGCAGAGAAACAACATATGATGTACTATGTCATGGAGCCAACAGACAGAGAAACAACATGTGATATACTATGTCATGGAGCAAACAGACAGAGAAACAACATGTGATGTACTACGTCATGATGCAGCCAACAGGCAGAGAAACAACATGTGATACTATGTCATGGAGCAAACAGACAAAGACACAACATGTGATGTACTACGTCATGATGGAGCCAACAGGCAGAGAAACAACATGTCATGTACTATGTCATGATGGAGCCAACAGGCAGAGAAACAACATGTCATGTACTATGTCATGATGGAGCCAACAGGCAGAGAAACAACATATGATGTACTATGTCATGATAGAGCCAACAGGCAGAGAAACAACATATGATGTACTGTGTCATGATGGATTCAACAGGCAGAGAAACAACATATGATGTACTATGTTATGATAGAGTCGACAAGCAGAGAAAGAACTTGTGTTGAAAAGTAGGATGTACCATTTACAGTGGAGGTTAGGTGAGTTTGAAAAGCACAAACAAACAAACAAGTTTTAGACACCAGCAGTTGAATGTACAACTAGTCGATTACTGATGCAAGGGAACACATTCCATGCTGTTCGTTTAAACCTTGAACAACGTTCAGACATCATCATACCATATATAATTAAGTGTCACACAATTATGGTTTCAAACCAACCCTTTTTTTTTTGAATGAGACAATGTGAAAAACACTTTCAAAATACACATTTTGTGTTCAGGGAGACATCAGCAGCCTGGCGGCCCGACTCACCTGATCAGCCATACTCAGTGAGGCATCAACGACCTGGCAGACAGACTCACCTCCTGGTTGGCCTTGCTCAGTGAGGCATCAACGACCTGGCAGACAGACTCACCTCCTGGTTGGCCTTGCTCAGTGAGGCATCAACGACCTGGCAGACAGACTCACCTTCTGGTTGGCCTTGCTCAGTGAGGCATCAACGACCTGGCAGACAGACTCACCTCCTGGTCGGCCTCGTCCAGCTCAATGTCCTGCAGGTCGAGCTCGGCGTCCGTCATGTCCTGACTCACTACCTTCTCCTTCAGCTCCTGCTTGTGGCCCTCTAGGAACTTGTCAAACTCTGCAACACACACACACACACACACACACACACACACACACACACACACACACACACACACACACATACACACACACACACACGCTCACGCACACACACACACACACACTCGACGCACACACAATACACATACACACAAACAGGGCTGGGAATTAGCCAAATTTTCACACACACACACGCACGCATGCATGCACGCACGCATGCACGCACGCACGCACACACACACACGCACACACACACACACACACACACACACACACACACACACACACACACTCTCACAACATGCAAACATACAATACTTATGCATACATAAATACACACACATGTACACAAACACATCCAACAAACAAACAACTGTTCTATTCTGTGCGATTGACAGAGATACAGATGGGAGAAGTATTCTGAGCTGTTTGGTGGAACTACAGTGTCAGAGAAGTACTATGTGCAATACAATGGAATTACAGATGCGAAAAGGACTGTGTGTAATAAAAATGGAAGTACAGATGTATAAAGAACTGTGTGCAATACGATGAAGTGCTGATGTAAAATGAACTGTGTGCAATGCAATGGAAGTGCAGATGTGAAATGAACTGTGTGCAATGCAATGGAAGTGCAGATGTGAAATGAACTGTGTGCAATATAACTGAAGTGCAGATGTGAAGTGAACTGTGTGCAATATAATGGAAGTGCAGATGTGAAATGAACTGTGTGCAATATAACTGAAGTGCAGATGTGAATTGAACTGCATGCGATATAATGAAAGTGCAGATGTGAAATGAACTGCATGCCATATATCTGAAGTGCAGATGTGAATTGAACTGTGTGCAATATCATGGAAGCGCAGATGTAAAATGACCTGTGTGCAATATAATGGAAGTGCAGATGTGAAATTAACTGTGTGCAATATAATTGAAGTACAGATGTTAAATGAACTGTGTGCAATACGATGGAAGTACAGATGTGAAATGAATTATGTGCAATATGATGGAGTACATATGTGAAATGAACTGTATGCAAATATGATGAAGTACAGACATGAAATGAACTGTGTGTAATAAAATGGAAGTGCAGATGTGAAGTGAACTGTGTGCAATACGATGGAAGTCTCAGGCCAGTCTATATACATCGTTGAATCATCTGCGCCAAGACTTCCTTCTCCGCCTCACACACATCACAGACATCACACATATCACAGGCACCAGCATCACACATCTAACAGACACCAGCGTCACACATATCACAGACACCAGCATCACACATATCACAGGCACCAGCATCACACATACCACAGACACCAGCATCACACATATCACAGACACCAGCATCACACATATCACAGGCACCAGCATCACACATCTCACAAACACCAGCATCACACATACCACAGACACCAGCATCACACATATCACAGACACCAGCATCACACATACCACAGACACCAGCATCACACATATCACAGACACCAGCATCACACATCTCACAGACACCAGCATCACACATATCACAGACACCGGCATCACACATCTCAGAGACACCAGCATCACACATATCACAGACACCAGCATCACACATACAACAGACGCCAGAATCACACATATGACAGAGACACCCAACATCACACATCTCACAGACACCAGCATCACACATCTCACAGACACCAGCATCACACATACAACAGACACCAGCATCACACATATCACAGACACCAACATCATACATATTAGCATTACACATACCACAGACACCAGCGTCACACATATCACAGACACCAGCATCACACATCTCACAGACACCAGCATCACACATCTCACAGACATCAGCATCATACATATAATAGACACCAGCATTATACATATCACAGACACCAGCATCACACATACCACAGACACCAGCATCACACATATCACAGACACCAGCATCACACATACCACAGACACCAGCATCACACATCTCACAGACACCAGCATCACACATCTCACAGACACAAACATCATACATACCACAGACACCAGCATCACACATATCACAGACACCAGCATCACACATCTCACAGACACCAGCATCACACATCTCACAGACACCAGCATCACACATATCACAGACACCACCAGCATCACACATCTCACAGACACCAGCATCACACATATCACAGACACCAGCATCACACATACCACAGACACCAGCATCACACATCTCACAGACACCAGCATCACACATATCACAGACACCAGCATCACACATACCACAGACACCAGCATCACACATCTCACAGACACCAGCATCACACATATCACAGACACTAGCATCACACATATCACAGACACTAGCATCACACATCTCACAGACACCAGCATCACACATCTCACAGACACCAGCATCACACATATCACAGACACTAGCATCACATATATCAGCATCACACATACCACAGACACCAGCATCACACATCTCACAGACACCAGCATCACACATATCACAGACACTAGCATCACACATATCACAGACACTAGCATCACATATATCAGCATCACACATACCACAGACACCAGCATCACACATACCACAGACACCAGCATCACACATATCACAGACACCAGTATCACACATATCACAGACACCAGCATCACACATCTCACAGACACATATCACAGACACCAGTATCACACATATCACAGACACCAGCATCACACATCTCACAGACACCAGCATCACACATCTCACAGACACCAGCTGAAGCATGAAGGCGAGGTGAAAAAGCATCAACACTCTCTTCCTGTTTCTGAGACAAACGTCTGAATTTAAAGGCTCATAAGATGTATTCTTCTTGGGGGAGAAATAATCTTCAAAGGCTGTTTTCAATATTTGGTATTCGCAATGAACTGTGTCTTTGTTTTCGTTCATTTCTCTACCTTCTTTCAGTTCATCAGTGAACGATTCATAGATTTTAAAGATGTCACTTCTTTCAGTTCATCATCAGTGATGATTCATAGATTTTAAAGATGTCACTTCTTTCAGTTCATCAGTGAATGATTCATAGATTTTAAAGATGTCACTTCTTTCAGTTCATCAGTGAACGATTCATAGATTTCAAAGATGTCACTTCGTTCAGTTCTCAGTGAACGATTCATAGATTTCAAAGATGTCATCTCTCCCCAAGTGTAGGAGCAGGGCTTTCTTCCAATCATCTGCTTGAATGTCACGGGCACACAAGAGATTTTCCAGCTTAGTTATCCAACTTCTCCACCTTGTTCCAGCTGTGGTTTCCTCACCACGGTTAATGAGTTTCTCATTTGGGGGTATGGAGACCAAAGGAGGGTGTGGGGTGGGTTTTTGCAGTTGTGGTATGGGACCAAAGGTTTGAAGCTAACAAGTAGCAAACAAAAATATCAACAAAGGGGACAGAATCAGCATATACAGGACTCTTACCTAGTGGCCAGAATGGTGTGTTAAGGGCAGTAAGTGTGTAAGAGGGTTGGAGGGTGCTCACCTTCAATGGCGGTGTTCAGCACTGTCAGAATCTGGTCCTCCATGCGGTTTGCGGACTCTATGTCTTTCAACGTGTAGGCCTGGGAATGAGGCATGAGACAGAAATGAAAACAAACACCTTTCAAACTACACTAACATTTAGGCTATAAAGTAAAGTGTATTGGTGTCATGTCATGAAGACAGACACATACAAAACAAACACCTTTCAAACAACACTAACATTTAGGCTATAAAGTAAAGTGTATTGGTTTCATGTCATGAAGACAGACACATACAAAACAAACACCTTTCAAACAACACTAACATCAAGGCTATAAAGTAAAGTGTATTGGTTTCATGTCATGAAGACAGACACATACAAAACAAACACCTTTCAAACAACACTAACATCAAGGCTAAAAGTAAAGTGTATTGGTATCATGTCATGAAGACAGACACATACAAAACAAACACCTTTCAAACAACAACAATTAGGCTATAAAGTGAAAGTGTATTGTTTCCATGTCATTAAGATTGACACATATAAATGTATGCAGGCATAATGCATGCATGTCACAAAACACATACACATGCACACATACACACACACACACGCACATTCACAGACACACACACACACACACACACACACACACACACACACACACACACACACACACACACACACACACACACACACACACACACACACACACACACACACACACACACACACACTCTCACACACACACACAAACACTCACACACATTTCATCCGATGCTCTTTTCTGGGAGCTCAAACACTCACATGCTTTGTGGCCACTGCTGGTTTCTGTTTCTTCTTCACGTCCTCCTCCTCCGTTTCTTTGTCCATGAAGGCTGAAAGTGCCCAGTAACAAAGTCAGTCTTTGTTAAAAAGCCGGTCTTTGTTCAAAGGTTGGTGCTTGTCCATTGGTCAGTGTCTGCCATAGATTAATCTTTGTCCAAACATCAGTTTGTGCTAAGGTCAGTCTTTCTCCATAGCTCTGTCTGTTATTTCCACAGGTCGTCTTCCTTGTCCACAGTTTAATTCTTTATCTGAAGGTCAGTCTTTGTTTGAAAAATCAGTCTCTCACACATGACAAGAAGAAATATTTCAATCAGACAAACTATTGGATAGAAAGACCAACAAAGTATGTGTGTGTGTGTGTGTGTGTGTGTGTGTGTGTGTGTGTGTGTGTGTGTGTGTGTGTGTGTGTGTGTTTGTGTGTGCATTTGTAAAGTTTCACTTTTATTAAAGTTGATATGAGTATGTCTCAATGACTATACCAATCTTGCACACGTTGATATGAGTATGTCTTGGTGACTATACCAGTCTTGCACATGTTGATATGAGTATGCCTCGGTGACTATACCAGTCTTGCACATGTTGATATGAGTATGTCTCAATGACTGTACCAATCAATGACAATACCAATCTTGCACATGTTGATATGAGTATGTCTCAATGACTGTACCAATCTTGCACATGTTGATACGAGTATGTCTCGGTGACTATACCAGTCTTGCACATGTTGATATGAGTATGTCTCAGTGACTATACCAATCTTGCACATGTTGATATGAGTATGTCTCAATGACTGTACCAATCTTGCACATGTTGATATGAGTATGTCTTGGTGACTATACCAGTCTTGCACATGTTGATATGAGTATGTCTCGGTGACTATACCGATCTTGCACATGTTGATATGAGTATGTCTCAATGACCATACCAATCTTGCACATGTTGATATGAGTATGTCTCAATGACCATACCAATCTTGCACAGGGTGGTGATAAAACCTGAGGGAAAACATCACCGTGAATGTTTAAAGATGGTGCCATGTACATACACTGTCACAATCACATTATGCCTGCATACATGTTATGCAAAGGTATTCATACACACAGACACACACACACACACAAATACAAAGACACAGACACACATAAACACACAGACACACTCACAGACACACACACACACACACACACACACACACACACACACACACACACACACACACACACACATATGCACACACACATAGAGACACACACACACACACACACACACACACACACACACACACACACACACATAGGACAATTTGGTCTTGGCCAGCCCAAGAGTGTGGGGTCAGTCAATGGTCTTAATGAAAACTTGGAATGACACAGTATGCTTTGTCAGGTTTCATTCATTGATGAAGACAGTTTGTTAAGTTACTGACTAACTCTGCAAGTGCCTCAGGCTTTATGATCCCAGTTTTACAATTAAAAGAAACAAAGAGTTCAAGCTTAACAGTAGACCAGGACCAAAATGACACTTCATTATGTCATCATCATCATTGTCTCTCCTGCTGGCTCTATGACTAAACAGTTTTTGTCATGTTGGGGGATTCAGAGGGGCATATGCTGGCTCTATGACTAAACAGTTTTTGTCATGTTGGGGGCTTCAGAGGGGCACATGCTGGCTCTATGACTAAACAGTTTTTTGTCATGTTGGGGGCTTCAGAGAGGCATATGCTGGCTCCAAACAGTTTTTGTCATGTTGGGGGTTTCAGAGGTGCATTTGCTAGATCAGAATGGCAGCAGTGAACATCACTGAAGTGAGCAGGCATCACTGAACACCACTGAGCAGGCAGCAGTGAACACCACTGTAGTGAGCAGGTAGCAGTGAACACAACTGAAGTGAGCAGGCAGCAGTGAACACAACTGAAGTAAGCAGGCAGGAGTGAATAACACTGAAGTGAGCAGGCAGCAGTGAACACCACTGAAGTAAGCAGGCAGGAGTGAACAACACTGAGTGAGCAGGCAGCAGTGAACACCACTGAAGTAAGCAGGCAGGAGTGAACACCACTGAAGTAAGCAGGCAGGAGTGAACACCATTGAAGTGAGCAGGCAGCAGTGAACACCACTGTAGTGAGCAGGCAGGAGTGAACACCATTGAAGTGAGCAGGCAGCAGTGAAAACCACTGAAGTGAGCAGGCAGCAGTGACACACCACTGAAGTGAACAGGCAGCACTGAACACAACTGACATGAACAGGAAGCAGTGAACACCACTGAAGTGAACAGGAAGCAGTGAACACCACTGAAGTGAAACGGGAAGCAGTGAACACCACTGAAGCGGACCAGCAGCAGTGAACACCACTGAAGTGAACAGGAAGCAGTGAACACCACTGAAGTGAACGGGAAGCAGTGAACACCATTGAAGTGGACCAGCAGCAGTGAACACCACTGCAGTGAACAGGCAGCAGTGAACACCACTGAAGTGAACAGGCAGCAGTGAACATCACTGAAGTGAACAGGCAACAGTGAACACCACTAAAGTGAACAAGGAGCACTGAACACCACTGAAGTGAGCAGGCAGCAGTGAACACCACTGAAGTGAACAGGCAGCAGTGAAACACCACTGAAGTGAACAGACAGCAGTGAACACCACTGAAGTGAACAGGCAGCAGTGAACACCACTGAAGTGAACAGGCAACAGTGTACACCATTGAAGTGAGCAGACAGCAGTGAACACCACTGAAGTGAGCAGCAGTGAACACCACTGCAGTGAACAGGCAGCAGTGAACACCACTGAAGTGAACAGCAGTGAACACCTCTGAAGTGAACAGGCAGCAGTGTGAACCACTGAAGTGAGCAGCAGTGAACACCACTGCAGTGAGCAGGAAGCAGTGAACACCACTGAAGTGAGCAGGCAGCAGTGAACACCACTGCAGTGAACAGGCAGCAGTGAACACCACTGCAGTGAGCAGGAAGCAGTGAACACCACTGAAGTGAGCAGCAGTGATCACCACTGCAGTGAGCAGGCAGCAGTGAACACCACTGAAGTGAGCAGGCAGCAGTGAACACCACTGCAGTGAACAGGCAGCAGTGAATACCACTGCAGTGAACAGGCAGCAGTGAACAGGCAGCAGTGAACAGGCAGCAGTGAACACCACTGCTTTGAACAGTCAGCAGTGAAACACCACTGCAGTGAACAGGCAGCAGTGCTAAGTCTCCTCTGGCAGGTTGCTGCCTGATAAAATGACAGCTCCCTGTGATCAGCCAGTGCAGAGACTGTGAGAGGCCAGATCACGGTGTGGCCATGTGGTGGGAGCCACAGTGAGCAGCATGGGAGAAACGTCACTGACAGTGCAGAGGCTGTGAGAAGCCAGATCATGATGTGGCCATGTGGTGGGAGCCACAGTGAGCAGCATGGGAGAAACGTCACTGACAGTGCAGAGGCTGTGAGAGGCCAGATCACGGTGTGGCTGTGTAGTGGGAGCCACAGTGAGCAGCATGGGAGAAACGTCACTGACAGTGCAGAGGCTGTGAGAAGCCAGATCACGGTGTGGCCATGTGGTGGGAGCCACAGTGAGCAGCATGGGAGAAATGTCACTGACAGTGCTCACAGGGTCAGACAGAAGACAAACAAACTGTGAACACAAATTCAAAATCTTCCAAACTTTCAACTTTGTGACATATATCATCCCAGCACTTCTTGATCTGTATGAGAAATTCTATCTGATATCACAGTGCATGTTGTATGAGAAATTCTATCTGATATCACAGTGCTTGTTGTCTGAGAAATTCTATCTGATATCACAGTGCATGTTGTCTGAGAAATTCTAGCTGATATCACAGTACATGTTGTATGAGTCGTTCTATCTGATATCACAGTGCACGTTGCATGAGAAATTCTATCTGACGTCACAGTGAATGTTGTATGAGAATTTCTATCTGACATCACAGTTCATGTCATACATGGACCACAACCAGTGATGGCATTGGCAACGCCAACTCAATCTGAGAAACTGATCAACAACACAGACTGCCAAAGTCCAGTGCGAGGAATGCGACAATCCACTTTCCAACCCCCAGTGGCAGTGAAACCTATGTGTGTCCATGTGCAGTACCTGTGGACAATATCTTAGTCAGCGCTCTGTCCTCTACACCATACAGAGGGTCTGTGGTCACATGAAGTACCTGTGGACAATATCTTAGTCAGCGCTCTGTCCTCTACACCATACAGAGGGGTCTGTGGTCACATGAAGTACCTGTGGACAATATCTTAGTCAGCGCTCTGTCCTACTACCATACAGAGGGGTCTGTGGTCACATGAAGTACCTGTGGACAATATCTTAGTCAGCGCTCTGTTCTCTACACCAGTACAGAGGGGTCTGTGGTCACATGAAGTACCTGTGGACAATATCTTAGTCAGCGCTCTGTCCTCTACACCATACAGAGGGGTCTGTGGTCACAGCATCCGTCTGTGCAGCAGATAGCTGCCAGTTCCCACCACTTGTGGGTTTGGATTTATTTCAGCTTGAACACCCCCTGTCCACCCAGCAGTAAATGGGTATCTGATTCAGTTCAGGGAAGATTAAAGGCAGTGGAGGGAGAGGGATGGGCCTCCATGAGTCATGCCCTAGACGTGATGAACTTCTGACAGTTCATTGCCCTATGGTCTGTAGGCTATGGGAACTTTCATCTTTTTTGTTTTTCAAAACCAGCAGAATACCATTAATTGCCCGTAAATGTGAACCCTAATAGCCCTGAACTGAGACAGAAATTCGGACTCGCCATAGTACATGTCATCATAGTCCTTGAACTGAGAGAGAAATTCTATCCGACTCATCATAGTACATGTCATCATAGTCCTTGAACTGAGAGAGAAATTCTATCTGACTCATCATAGTACATGTCATCATCGTCCTTGAACTGGGAGAGAAATTCTATCTGAATCATCATAGTACATGTCATCATAGTCCTTGAACTGGGAGAGTTCTATCTGACTCACCTTAGTACATGTCATCATCGTCCTTGAACTGGGAGAGAAATCCTATCTGACTCATCACAGTACATGTCATCATAGTCCTTGAACTGAGAGAGAAATTCTATCCGACTCATCATAGTACATGTCATCATAGTCTTTGAACTGGGAGAGAAATTCTATCTGACTCACCGTAGTACATGTCATCATCGTCCTTGAACTGAGAGAGAAATTCTATCTGACTCATCATAGTACATGTCATCATCGTCCTTGAACTGAGAGAGAAATTCTATATGACTCATCATAGTACATGTCATCATCGTCCTTGAACTGAGAGAGAAATTCTATATGACTCATCATAGTACATGTCATCATCGTCCTTGAACTGGGAGAGAAATTCTATCTGACTCATCATAGTACATGTCATCATCGTCCTTGAAACTGAGAGAGAAATTCTATCTGACTCATCATAGTACATGTCATCATCGTCCTTGAACTGAGAGAGAAATTCTATCTGACTCATCATAGTACATGTCATCATCGTCCTTGAACTGGGAGAGAAATTCTATCTGACTCATCATAGTACATGTCATCATCGTCCTTGAACTGAGAGTGAAATTCTATCTGACTCATCATAGTACATGTCATCATCGTCCTTGAACTGGGAGAGAAATTCTATCTGACTCATCATAGTACATGTCATCATCGTCCTTGAACTGAGAGAGAAATTCTATCTGACTCACCATAGTACATGTCATCATCGTCCTTGAACTGAGAGAGAAATTCTATCTGACTCATCATAGTACATGTCATCATCGTCCTTGAACTGGGAGAGAAATTCTATATGACTCATCATAGTACATGTCATCATCGTCCTTGAACTAGGAGAGTTCTATGACTCACCATAATACATGTCATCGTAGCCCTTCTTGAACTGGGAGAGAGAAATTCTATCTCCTGTTTAGCTTCAGACAATGACTCCTGAAACACACACAATCAATCAGTCATACAAAAATGAATACATTTACATAACAACTTGGGGATGAGAACAAAAATCTAAACATTCATGTTGTATAAACATTAGACAGGCCAGATTGAAAACAAACATTTCAAGAACACAGATACACACAGCACAGCCCCCCCCCCCCCCCCCCCCCCCCCCACACACACACACATGTGCGCACACACACACACACACACACACACACACACACACACACGCACACACATGCACACACACACACACACACACACACACACACTTTTACCACACCACTCCCCTCCTTTTAAAGCACTCTAACCAAAGGGGAAACAGATGGCAAAACAGTTGGAGCAGTGAGTGAGGTAGACAACAGCTCTTGTACATGTCTACCTGTCTTTCTTTCTTCCACTAAGGCTGCCTCAATCCCTGTTTTTCTCCTGCCTTGAAGTTGTTGGTCGTGAAACCATCCAGCTGTTTTCTGACACTAGGACAGGTTCGGTCCTTGTTCCCCCTCCCCCCTGCACCCCCAATTCCATCCCACCCCAGCCCTCCTGGCTTGCCTTCAGGTCAGTGATGTCACACTCCAACTGGTGCTGGGTGTTGTCCGCATTCCTCTGGTTGGTCTCCAGCTCCTCTTCCAGTCTGAGACACCACAGGGCACAATGGCCTGCATGATCATCTTCATATACAGCATTTATTCATGTGCAACGTTGTTCCATGTGCATTCTTCTGGTTGGCTTATACACAATTCATGTGCAACATTGTTCAGTGTGCATTCTTCTGGTTGGCTTATACACAATTCATGAGCAACATTGTTCAGTGTGCATCTTCTTCTGGTTGGCTTATACACAATTCATGAGCAACATTGTTCAATGTGCATTCTTTGGATTGGTTTATACACAATTCATGAGCAACATTGTTTAATGTGCATTCTTCTGGTTGGTTTCCAACTCCTCTTCTAGCCTGAAACACCACAGGCAGAATATAGCGTACAGAATTTAACTCACCTACATTTGGAGCATAATTCTTGCGCAAAACTGCTCAATGTGCTTTAATATGACATTTTTTTCATTCATTCACAAGTAAAATTAGCTTACTACAGACCTTATTTGCATACACATGGGGAACAGTATCATTTACAATGCCCAACTGAAAAGATAGATTTTCAGATGTGTTCTGAAAGCAGACAAAGCAGGCTAACTCCATACAATGAATGGCAGTGAGTTCCAAACAGTTGGCACTGCAAATCTATAGGAATGCACCCTAGTTAATTTAAACTTTAATTCTGAGATCTTCAGGAGTATGTCATCAACCAATCCATTACAGGACCTTTCACAACATAGTAAGCCAAGACCAACAAGAGATACTTTGTTTCCTTTTTTTCCACATGCTACTACCCTCCTCCTCCCCCCGTAACTCATCCTCCTCCCCCAAGCAGTGCATGATTACACACCTCTCAACATGACAGATAACATCCATATTGTTTGCACTTAAGATGTTACATCTGGTCAAGTTCACACTGAGCAAGTGTCGTTAAAGGTAAGTATGTTTTTCATGTTGCTTTAAAACTTTATCATTTTCCAATTTTCATTGTCATGATAATCTGACCATGGAAGTACATAACAGTCCAAGAAGTTTTTATGAAGTTCAAGAAATATCATTTCCTGTTGCTATCTATAAAGTTTTCCCACTGCTTGTGCTTTGTCATCAAACATGAAACTCCACAGCCCAATCTCCATCATTCCCATCTGCCATTATCTAAAAGAAAATTAACAAAAAAAACCCAAAGTCTCAAATTCTGAGGCCCTTCCAGCCCTCAGTCAACTCTCCAAATCCATGACCCTGATGAGTTCATTCTAGACCTTGATGAGTTCATTTTTACCATCGTCAGTGACATGAGGTGAGGTGAGGGCAGTGAGGGACGGGGGGAGGTGTTGGGATGAATTACAGAGATATAATGATGTTGGAACAGTCATCTTCCTGCAGTGGACAGAGCAGGGTGACCCAGTTCAGCCCCCACCTGGTGATCTCGGCATCCTTGCTGTGGATGACCTCCTGCAGGTCCTTCATGGTGCCGTTCAGGTGCTCAATGTGCTCCTGCAGCCGGCCCACATCTTCCTGGCTGTGCTCAAACTGCTTGTGTTTGTCAAACAGCCTGCACCATTGACACAACGACAGTCAAAAAGCCTGCACCATGGACTCACTGTCAGTCAAACAGCCTACACCAATGACACAATGTCAAACAGCCTGCACCACTGACATACTGTCAAACAGCCTGCATCATTGACACACTGTCAGTCACACAGCCTGCACCATTGACACACTGTCAGTCAAAACAGCCTGCACCACTGACACACTGTCAGTCAAACAGCCTGCACCATTGACACACTGTCAGTCAAACAGCCTGCACCACTGACACACTGTCAGTCAAACAGCCTGCACCATTGACAGACTAAGTCAAACAGCCTGCACCATTGACACACTGTCAGTCAAACAGCCTGCACCATTGACACACTGTCAGTCAAACTGCCTGCACCACTGACACACTGTCATTCAAATAACCTGCACCACTGACACACTGTCAAAAAGCCTGCACCATTGACACTCTGTCAGTCACACAGCCTGCACCACTGACACACTTGTCAGTCAAACTGCCTGCACCACTGACACACTGTCAATCAAACAGCCTGCACCACTGACACACTCAGTCAAACAGCCTGCACTACTGACACACTGTCAGTCAAACAACCTGCACCACTGACACACTGTCAGTCAAACAACCTGCATCATTGACACACTATCAGTCAAACAGCCTGCACCATTGACACACTGTCAGTCAAACAGCCTGCACCATTGACACACTGTCAAACAGCCTGCACCATTGACACACTGTCAGTCAAACAGCCTGCACCAGTGACACATTGTCAGTCAAACAGCCTGCACCATTGACACACTGTCAGTCAAACAGCCTGCACCATTGACACACGGTCTGTCAAACAGCCTGCACCACTGACAGACTGTCAGTCAAAGAGCCTGCACCATTTGACACACTGTCAGTAAAACAACCTGCCCATTGACACACTGTAAGTTAAACAGCCTGCACCATTGACACACTGTCAGTCAAACAGCCTGTACCATTGACACACTGTCAGCCAAAAAGCCTGCACCATTGACACACTGACAGTCAAAACAGCCTGCACCATTGACACACTGACAGTCAGTCAGCCTGCACCATTTGTCAAGTCACAATATACATGAAAAATCACTATGCCACCAAATGAAAGAAGCAAAAACATTACACAATAAACACAATGAGTTTCAGCTTCTTTGGTCTTTTTCAGGCAACATGAACAACATTCAAGACAATGAAAATGAAGAATGAACAATCACTTTTCTCCTCAAACTGGGTGCAGAATGGATGCCCACATTGTTAGCAGTGCACATCATAAATGGCAGCTGAAACAACTGCCACCACAAGAGCAAAGGAACTAAAGAATGTGCTTGTAAGTCTTCCTGCTTTGAGGTACATTAGTAATGTTCTCTACCACTGTAGAGTTCCATTAACATAAGTTAGTGTGTCTTCCTGCTTGAGGCATGTTAGTTACGTTCTACCACTGTAAATTTCCATTAACATGAGTTGGTGTGTCTTCCTGCTTTGAGGTATGTTAATCACATTCCACCATTGTAGATTTCCATTAACATGTGTGTCTTCCTGCTTTGAGGTATGTTAGTCATGTTCCACCATTGTAGATTTCCACTAACATTGGTAGGTGAATGCTGGGAGACTTTAAAAATGGTGAGCACTGTGTAATGTAATGCAGTTTGGAGAAGTAAAAATGGTGAGCACTGTGTAATGTAATACACATTGGAGAAGTAAAAATGGTGAGCACTGTGTAATGTAATGCACATTATAGAAGTAGAAATGGTGAGCATTGTGTAATGTAATGCACATTGGAGAAGTAGAAATGGTGAGCATTGTGTAATGTAATGCACATTGGAGAAGTAGAAATGGTGAGCATTGTGTAATGTAATGCACATTGGAGAAGTAGAAATGGTGGGCACTGTGTAATGTAATGCACATTGGAGAAGTAGAAATGGTGACACTGTGTAATGTAATGCACATTGGAGAAGTAAAAAAAATGTGAGCTCTGTGTAATGTAATGCAGTTTGGAAAAGTAAAAATGGTGAGCACTGTGTAATGTAATGCAGTTTGGAGAAGTAAAAATGGTGAGCACTGTGTAATGTAATGCAGTTTGGAGAAGTAAAAATGGTGAGCACTGTGTAATGTAATGCAGTTTGGAGAAGTAAAAATGATGAGCACTGTGTAATGTAATGCAGTTTGGAGAAGTAAAAAATGGTGGCTTCAAGTAGCAACTGTTTGCTATCATCATGTGAAAGGCTGCCTCTCCACGCAGATGAAAGAACATGTCAACTGTAATACTTCCCAGTTCTGACAATGGGTAACAGAAGTAACATGTCAGCGTTAAAGTTTCCCAGTCCTGACAATAGATGTAACATGTCAGCAGTAAGGTTTACCAGTTCTGACAATGGGTAATAGAAGTAACATGTCAGCTGTAAAGTTTCACAGTTCTGACAATGGGTAATAGAAGTAACATGTCAGCTGTAAAGTTTCACAGTTCTGACAGTAGGAGGCAGAAGAGTTGAAGCTGGAAAAGATGTAAAATTTGGGTGCAAAACTATTCAGGGAGGTTACACCACTGATCTAGGATTTAGCCTTATCAGACACATCCCCATTCTTTCTCTCCCCTCACCTTTTCTTCACAATGTCCAGCAGATGTTTTAACAAACATATCCCCAAGGATTATCTCCCCTGATCTATTCTTCACAATGTCCAGCAGATGTTTTCAACACACACACCCATGGATTATATTCCCTGACCTATTCTTCACAATGTCCAGCTGCTGTTTTAACAGACACATCCCCATGGATTAACTCCCCTGACCTATTCTTCATAATGTCCAGCTGCTGTTTTAACAGACACATCCCAATGGATTATCCCCCCTGACCTTTTCTTCACAATGTCCAGCAGATGTTTTAACACACATCCCCATGGATTATCTCCCCTGACCTATTCTTCATAATGTCCAGCTGCTGTTTTAACAGACACATCCCAATGGATTATCTCCCCTGACCTTTTCTTCACAATGTCCAGCAGATGTTTTAACACACATCCCCATGGATTATCTCCCCTGACCTATTCTTCACAATGTCCAGCAGATGTTTTAACAGACACATCCCCATGGATTATCTCCCCTGACCTATTCTTAACAATGTTCTCTCCCCTAACCTTTTGTTCAAATTATTCTCTCCCCTGACCTTTTCTTCAAATTCTTCTCTACCCTGACCTTTTCTTCACAGTGTTCTCTCCCCTGACCTTTTCTTCAAATTATTCTCTCCCCTGACCTTTCCTTTGCATTGCTCTCTTCCCTGACATTTTCTTCAAATTGTTCTCTCCCCTAACCTTTTCTTCAAATTGTTTTCCCCTCTAACCTTTTCTTTGTAATGTCCAGCTGCTGTTTTAACAGACACACCCCCACTGATTGTCTCCCCTGACCTTTTCTTCACAATGTCCAGTTGCTCCTTCAGCTCCTCGGTCAGTTCGTGTCGCTCATCGTATACTCTCTTGACCAGGATGAAGTAGGGCAGCCGCTGGATGAAGCCTCCACCATGCGTGGAGTCCGACGTGTCAGTCACACCCGTCAGCTCATCGCTGTACACAGCCTCTGGACCACACCCAAGACATGGACCATTCAGGAAACTTTGAGCCTGCCCCCAGTGGAAGGAAAAGACACTGAAAGGTGTATTGGTTTAATGATCGGTTCCTGACTTCTCTGGGGAGCGGCCTCACTCTGAAGACCGTGTAACACATAATCCATACTTACGTTTCTTTCCATGGTCACATAGATACATATCTACACTTCTTTCCCACAGTGCCGTAGATATATATATCCACCAGGTACTCTTATTCTTTCCCACAGTGAAACAGACACATACTGCTTTCCTACAGTCATGCCTACACTTCTTTCCAACTGTCACATTGATACATACCTATACTTCTTTCTAACTCTCACATAGATACATACTTACACTTCTTTCCATCTGTCATATAGATACATACCTACACTTCTTTCCAACTGTCATATAGATACATACTCACACTTCTTTCCAACTGTCACATAGATACAAACCTACACTTCTTTCCAACTGTCATATAGATACATACCTACACTTCTTTCCAACTGTCATATAGATACATACCTACACTTCTTTCCAACTGTCATATAGATACATAGCTACACTTCTTTCCATCTGTAATATGAATACATACTTACACTTGTTTCCATCTGTCACACAGACACATACCTACACTTCTTTCCATCTGTCACACAGACACATACCTACACTTCTTTCCATCTGTCACACACAGACACATACCTACACTTCTTTCCATCTGTCACATAGATACATACCTACACTTCTTTCCATCTGTCATATAGATACATACCTACACTTCTTTCCATCTGTCACATATATACATGCCTACACTTCTTCAATCTGTCACATAGATACATACCTACACTTCTTTCCATCTGTCACATAGATACATACCTACACTTCTTTCCATCTGTCACATAGATACATACCTACACTTCTTTCAATCTGTCACATAGATACATACCTACACTTCTTTCCATCTGTCATATAGATACATACCTACACTTCTTCCTTCTGTCACATAGATACATACCTACACTTCTTTCCATCTGTCACATAGATACATACTTACACTTCTTTCCATCTGTCACATAGATACTACCTACCTACACTTCTTTCCATCTGTCATGTAGATACAAACCTACACTTCTTTCCAACAGTCACATAGATACATACCTACACTTCTTTCCAACAGTCACATAGATACCTACCTACACTTCTTTCCATCTGTCACATAGATACAAACCTACACTTCTTTCCAACAGTCACATAGATACAAACCTACACTTCTTTCCAACAGTCACATAGATACATACCGACACTTCTTTCCAACAGTCACATATATACATAACTCACTCTTTTCCAACTGTCACATAGACACATACCCACAGTCATTCTTTCCAATAGTTGCATAGATACATACCTCTATTTTCCCATCGCTTCAAGAAACATACCTACACCCATTCTTTTCCCATAGTCACATGGATACACACTACTATTTTTTCCACAGCTACAAGATACATACCTACACTCATTCTTTCCCACAGACACAAGATATATACCTACACTCCTTCTTTCCTATAGTCACATACATCATACCTCTATTTGCCCACAGCCACAAGATAAAAACCTACACTCCTTCTTTTCCACAGCCACCTGTCTCTATCGCTCTGTGCCTGCACCAGCTTAATCCCCCACTGCCTTTCTAGCATCCTCGCCTTTGTCACTGCTTGACATACAGTGCTACCTTGTGGGAGCAATGCCCTGATTAAAGAGCTTACAACACTGAGAGACACTGCCCTCACTGAAGAGCTGTATTCTATGGGACAGTGTCTTTTCTAATGGGTTTACCCTACTGTGAGACATTGCCCTGACCACACAGTTTACTGCATTTACCATTTGCACATAAAACTGATGAAATTAAAAAGAAATCCACTCTTCCAGCATTACTAAGGGCAATTCATATTTGGAAAACTATGGAAGTTTTTCAGTTTGAAGTTAACACACCACTTACAATTTCTTATATCACACAGCAGCTGGATTTATCACTTCACCATTGAGCCTGTTAATCCAACAGATTTATCACTTCACCATCGAGCCTGCTAATCCAACAGATTTATCACTTCATCATTGAGCCTGTTATTGTGTTAATCCAACAGATTTATATCACTTCACCATTGAGCCCGTTATTGTGTTAATCCAACAGATTTATATCACTTCACCATCGAGCCTGTTACTCCAACAGTTTATCGTCAGGCTTCCATGATTCAACACACTTAATTTCAAACTGTTGCCCCTAAGCTCCCTTTGCAAGTGACTGGATGCATGAGAGAAGTGTGTGTGTGTGTGTGTGTGTGTGTGTGTGTGTGTGTGTGTGTGTGTGTGTGTGTGTGTGTGTGTGTGTGTGTGTGTGTGTGTGTGTGTGTGTGTGTGTGTGTGTGTGTATGTGCGTGCATGCATGTGTGTTTGTGTACATGTGTGTGAGTGTGTGTGTCTGTGTCTGTGCATGTGTGTGTATGTGTGTGTGCGTGTATGCGTGTGTGTTTGTGTACATGTGTGTGAGTGTGTGTGTGTGTGTCTGTGCGTGTGTGTGGACTGGGGAGGAAAGAGGGCGATTGTGCAGGAAGAAGAGAGTGGGCACTTAGGGGGACATGTGAAAATGGAGAGGGACGAGATTAATGTGAAAACATGGTTTTGCAAACCCTTTAAAAGAAAGTTATGCGGAAAAACGCCCAATATATCACTCATTATTACCATCACTATTTTGCCATGCAGCACAGGTACAATCCAACAGCAACACAAGTACAACCAGCCCAAACAGTCTTACTGAAGATGGGGTTTCAAAGTGAGGTGACAGGAGGCAGAAATCGAAACATTTCAAACTCACTGAAGAAGTCGTCCCTGAGCTTGGAGAAGAGCCTGGAGTAGACGCCCAGCTTGGGGACCAGTTCGTCCAGAGCCTGGAACGCCAGCACCATGCGTTCCTCAGTCAGACCCTGAGACACCTGCTCCAGAGTCAGCAGTTCATAGCGGTTCACTGCACACAATACAGCATTGTTTATCATAGCAGTTCACTACACACAATACAGCGTTGTATAACACTGCCGTTCACTGCATACAATACAGCGTTGTTTATCATGGTTTACTGCACACAACACACTGTTGTTTATCATAGCATTCACTGCACACAATACAGAATTGTTTATCATAGCGGTTCACTGCACACAATACAGTGTTATTTATCATTGCAGTTCACTGCACACAATACAGTGTTGTTTATCATAGCGGTTCCCTGCACACAATACAGTGTTGTTTATAATAGCGGTTCACTGCACACAATACTGCGTTGTTTATCATAGCGGTTCACTGCACACAATACAACACTGTTTATCATGGTTCACTATGCATAATACAGCATTGTTTATCATAGTGGTTCACTGCACACAATACAGCATTGTTTATTATAGTGGTTCACTGCACACAATACAGCGTTGTTTATTATAGTGGTTCACTGTGTGCAATGCAGCATTGTTTATCATAGTGGTTCACTGCACACAATACAATGTTGTTTATTATAGTGGTTCACTGCACGCAATACAGCGTTGTTTTTCATGGTTCACTGCACACAATACAGCGTTGTTTATCACAGTGGTTCACTACACACAATACAGCATTGTTTATCATAGTGGTTCACTGCACACAATACAGCGTTGTTTATTATAGTGGTTCACTATGCGCAATACAGCGTTGTTTATCATAGTGGTTCACTGCACACAATACAGCATTGGTTATTACAGTGGTTCACTGCGCGCAATACAGCGTTGTTTATCATAATGGTTCACTGCATACAATACAGCGTTGTTTTATTATAGTGGTTCACTGTGCACAATACAGCGTTGTTTATCATAGTGGTTCACTCCACACAATACAACATTGTTTATCATAGAGGTCCACTGCACACAAAACAGCGTTGTTTATCATAGCAGTTCACTGCACACAAAAAAGCTTGTTTATCATAGCGGTTCACTGCAACACAATAGAACATATCTGGTCTACACTTTACAGTGTCACATTTATCATAGCGGTTCACTGCAACACAATACAATAGAACATATCTGTCTACACTTTAATGTGTCATGTTTATCATAGGGGTTCACTGCAACACAATAGAACATATCTGGTCTACACTTTACTGTGTCATGTTAATCATAGTGATTCACTGTGACACATTTGGGTGTAATTGGTCTACATTTTACTGTGTCATGTTTACACTTCATTGCTAAACAACAGGTGTGTAGCTGCTCCCATGCTGGACACAAAGGAACAAACAGAGAGAAAAACATGTCAGAAGGCTTTGGAAGCCTGTGTCTATGTCGGGGGGGGGGGGGGGGGGGGGGGGGGGGGGGGGGGATGGGGGGAGGTATTGGGAGGAGAGGTGAGGGTTGGGGATGGAAGACAAATTCAAGTTTTGTCTTAGACTTGATACTAATAGTGACAGTGTAGACAGCATGACAGAGGGCTGGTCTACACAAGCACAGTTCAAGGGAAGTAACTGCAATTTTAGTCCCTTGTTAAGAAGTTGTTTCCTTGGGGGAGTTGTCCCCCTTGAGTGGTTAAACGAAGGTTTGGGATTGAAGATAATGTGTTTTGATTTGGTTCTAGTTACTATTTTTTTTCTTTGTATACAAAAATCTGTGTTGGAAAGTTACTAGAAGTAATCATTTTTGGGGGTTGAAATAAAGTAATTCAGGGAAATAATAACCAAGTTCACCAACTACTTCCTGTTTCCTGACAAGTTCCACATCCTATTTCCTGTTCCTTGACATAGCAATTTCCTGCACATTTTGACCGGCTGGGAGAGAGAGGGAGACACTTGGTCTGCCTAGAGAGAAAAACAAAGTTGGCAGAGGGTCTTTTAATTCAAGGTTAGTAAGCTGTAGTAAGATTTTGAGTAAATTAGACTAAAACTGAGCCTGTATATTGTTACTGATCATATTATGAATTGGGCTTGTCTAGATACTGGTCCAAGTTAGTATGTTGACCGTTTGGCTTACCATGTGCTTTTGGTAGACATCTTGAAACTGGGGAAAGGATCCTGGCCATTTTACAGGATATTTAGTAGCTGTCTTGTTTGAAATAGTATTTAGGCATGTTAAAGAAATTAATAGACTTATTTCTTCTGTCATGTTTATTCAGTTCTTGTGCTCTCTTTTCTCAAGTTGAACAAAACTAAGAGTTAATCTTAGCGACCAGTGTAAATTTTTTTTCTCACTTTGACTTCCCTCAGTCTGTATATTTTCTCTTACCACCTTTTAAGGGTCATTGCTAACAATGTGTACCTAGGGCTAGGGTTCATAATTTAGCCCAATACTTTGACATTAATTATTGTACTAATAAAAGATTTGTACAGTTAGGGCCTAGTCCCAGTGAAAAAACTTTTTATTCCTTTGTTCTCATGGAATGACCCTTGCAACTGAGAAGAAGAGAGTTGCTTAGCTTTGTTATCATGTATTGTGTTACTACATTTGAGCTTTTCTCAGTGCTAGGAGTTGTGGAGACAAATTGTTTGTTGTACCGATTTAGGAATAATTTTTAGGATGGTTGTTGGTTATTTCTGCACAAGGGCTTGGATGTTCATGTATGGAAGAGTTGTAAGAGGCATAATGCTTCCACGCTAGTAGGTTAAGATTGCCGATTTGCTGGGATATTTGTTGGGTGTCCCAAGATTGATGTGTTTTATTGATGCGTTCTTTTATGTTCAGTGGTGTTGCTATTGTTGTAGTTTTTTTTTATTGTAGATTCTTCGCCGTAGAAGGCTAATGTATTGTGTTATATGTTTATTCCCAGGGGCCACCCTTTTTCTTCAACTTCGTCGTTTTTCTGCCAAAGTTTTATTTTTCCCACTTACCCCTGCCTCCCTCCAATCTTGCCCAATTACCCTCATTTACTCTGCTACCCATCTCAATGTTATATACCTGCGGAACCTCAGGGATGGGATGATGCTTATGTTGGACTGGACTTTTTGATGATTTATTTGATGCTTGATGTTAACCTTAATTTTGGTTTTGAAATCTTTTGACGCGAAATTCATTGTTGTGTTCTGGTAAAAATAAACCAGTGATTGATTGTTAAATTGAAATTGTTTAGTGAGACAAAATTAAAATAGTGAGACAAATTGTAAGCCACTTGTTTTGTCTGCGTAAGCAAGAGCCTTCCTCGGCCCCTCCCTGTAGACAGAGTCAGCGTGACTTCCCCTGTTCTATATTTCTCCTTCTTGAGAACAAAACAAACTGGTGATGAAAAAGAAGGTGTTCTCCACAGGAAAGTAGAGGTGAGGAAGGCAAAAGTGAAGTGGCAACTGGTCATCCCCACCTCAAAACGCCAACAGGCAATGTCGGGCGTGCACGAGGATATATATCATCCACACATCTGGAGAGTGCACTCCAACAGGCAAGACTCCGTTTTTTCTGGCCCTTCATGGCCCGAGATTTGGAGAGGAAGATCAGGCAATGCGGGAGGTGTGTACGGAGGGGAGCTGCCCAAGAAAAGGCCCCTATGGAGACCATCACGTCCAGTGTTCCCCTTGAGCTCCTCTCCATTGACTACCTAACCATCGAGGTCAAGGGGCAGAAACAGAATATCCTGGTGATACTCGATCACTTCACCAAGTTTGGCGTTACAGTCTGCACAAAAGATCAGAAAGCCAAGACTGTTGCTCAAGCCCTCTGGCAGAACTTCTTCATGATCTACGGTTTCCCTCAGCGCATCCTATCAGATCAAGGAAGAGACTTTGAGTCTGAGCTGTTGAAAGAAGTGTGCCGAGTAGCTGGCATCAAGAAGTGCCGCACGACACCATACCCCTGCAGGCTCACCTGTTGAACGCTTAAACAGAGAGATCATCCACCGACTCCGCAGCCTTGAGGATGAACAGAAGAAGGACTGGAGAAAAAGTCTACCAGCAGTGATGTATGCATACAACTGCAGCATTCATTTCCAGCACAGGTTACAGCCCGTATTACCTGTTCTTCGGACGCCATCCACGCCTACCGATTGACTTGGCGTTTGGAATTGATTTAGATGCATCTCGGAGGGAATCGCCAAGGCAGTTTGTGCGAGACATGAAAAAACCGTCTCCAAGAGGCCTACACAACTGCCTCAAACAACATGGACAGGCGTGCACTCAGGAACAAGGCACAATATGACACATCCGCCTATGCTGCTGAACTTGAGGTGGGAGACAGAGTCTTAGTGCGACGACTAGGCCCCAGGATCACCTCAAAAGTGTGTGTGACCGTTGGGAGAGAAAGGGGTGTACGTAGTGGTTGACAAGCCTGGTGATATGCCCGTGTACTCGGTCAGACTGGAAGGGGGTATTGGGCCTGTGAGGACACTTCATCGCAACCTGTTACTACCAATAGGCATGCTTGATGAAGAGACCAATCACATACAAGAGAAGAAAAAGAGAGCCGAGGCCCAAAACCAAGACCAAAAGGAGCAGGACAGAGATGCAGGATGTCGAGGAGGAGGACATGGCCTCCCTGCAGTTTGAATTAGCATGGCCTAATCAGATTTGAGGTCAGAGGCACCTGTGTTTGTTCCATCTGGCGAACCTCTGAGGACAGATGTGGGGGAGCTGATGGGAGAACCAGGAATCGGTTCTGGACAGGAACCCATGGAACCAGCTGGTGATACACCTGAACCCCGCCAAGCCAGTGTAGACACAGGAGATCGGACTGGGACACTAGGTGTTACTGACCCAGGGGACCAGAGAGAAGGATCATGAGGATGGATCCAGGGATGAGTCGGTTGATCTCAACCACACTGAGTCTGACGAGGCAGTAGGTTTTGATGCGGGGGGGACAGCCTGCACCAAAACTTAGGCGGTCATTACGACAAAGGCGGCCTGTGGACCGTTTGAACTTGGCACATAGAGTGGCAGCAGATCTTCCTGTTGAGTCTGCCACTGTTGGCAAAGCCAAGGATCTGGGACCTTGGTTGAAACAGTTGGAGGAAAGTTTCGAGACCCTCTCCAAGTCCTTGTCGATGATAAAGGAACATTATTTTTCATCTTGGCCAAGAAATGCGTGTAGTTATACACCAAAGAAATTGTCCGGCAATGATTGATTGCTGGTTCAAGAAAATTTTACCATTGTGTGAAATGACCAGAAACTTTAAATTGAAAAAAAAAAAATGATATGTTCTTTTTTTTTTTTTTTTTTTGGCGGGGAAAGTGTAGACAGCATGACAGAGGGCTGGTCTACACAAGCACAGTTCAAGGGAAGTAACTGCAATTTTAGTCCCTTGTTAAGAGTTGTTTCCTTGGGGGAGTTGTCCCCCTTGAGTGGTTAAACGAAGGTTTGGGATTGAAGATAATGTGTTTTGATTTGGTTCTAGTTACTATTTTTTTTCTCTTGTATACAAAAATCTTTGTGGGAAAGTTACTAGAAGTAATCATTTTTGGGGGTTGAAATAAAGTAATTCAGGGAAATAATAACCAAGTTCACCAACTACTTCCTGTTTCCTGACAAGTTCCACATCCTATTTCCTGTTCCTTGACATAGCAATTTCCTGCACATTTTGACCGGCTGGAGAGAGAGGGAGACACTTGGTCTGCCCTAGAGAGAAAACAAAGTTGGCAGAGGGGTCTTTTAATTCAGGTTAGTAAGCTGTAGTAAGATTTTGAGTAAATTAGACTAAAACTGAGCCTGTATATTGTTACTGATCATATTATGAATTGGGCTTGTCTAGATACTGGGTCCAAGTTAGTATGTTGAACCGGTTTGGCTTACCATGTGCTTTTGGTAGACATCTTGAAACTGGGGAAAGGATCCTGGCCATTTTACAGGATATTTAGTAGCTGTCTTGTTTGAAATAGTATTTAGGCATGTTAAAGAAATTAATAGACTTATTTCTTCTGTCATGTTTATTCAGTTCTTGTGCTCTCTTTTCTCAAGTTGAACAAAACTAAGAGTTAATCTTAGCGACCAGTGTAAATTTTTTTTCTCACTTTGACTTCCCTCAGTCTGTATATTTTCTCTTACCACCTTTTAAGGGTCATTGCTAACAATGTGTACCTAGGGCTAGGGTTCATAATTTAGCCCAATACTTTGACATTAATTATTGTACTAATAAAGATTTGTACAGTTAGGGCCTAGTCCCAGTGAAAAAAACTTTTTATTCCTTTGTTCTCATGGAATGACCCTTGCAACTGAGAAGAAGAGAGTTGCTTAGCTTTGTTATCATGTATTGTGTTACTACATTTGAGCTTTTCTCAGTGCTAGGAGTTGTGGAGACAAATTGTTGTTGTACTGATTTAGGAATAATTTTTAGGATGGTTGTTGGTTATTTCTGCACAAGGGCTTGGATGTCATGTATGGAAGAGTTGTAAGAGGCATAATGCTTCCACGCTAGTAGGTTAAGATTGCCGATTTGCTGGGATATTTGTTGGGTGTCCCAAGATTGATGTGTTTTATTGATGCGTTCTTTTATGTTCAGTGGTGTTGCTATTGTTGTAGTTTTTTTTATTGTAGATTCTCGCCGTAGAAGGCTAATGTATTGTGTTATATGTTTATTCCCAGGGGCCACCCTTTTTCTTCAACTTCGTCGTTTTTCTGCCAAAGTTTTATTTTCCCACTACCCCTGCCTCCCTCCAATCTTGCCCAATTACCCTCATTTACTCTGCTACCCATCTCAATGTTATATACCTGCGGAACCTCAGGGATGGGATGATGCTTATGTTGGACTGGACTTTTTGATGATTTATTTGATGCTTGATGTTAACCTTAATTTTGGTTTTGAAATCTTTTGACGCGAAATTCATTGTTGTGTTCTGGTTAAATAAACCAGTGATTGATTGTTAAATTGAAATTGTTTAGTGAGACAAAATTAAAATAGTGAGACAAATTGTAAGCCACTTGTTTTGTCTGCGTAAGCAGAGCCTTCCTCGGCCCCTCCGTGAGAGAGAGAGAGAGGAGAGAGACAGAGACAGAGAAAGAGAGAGGGAGAGAGAGAGTCAGAGAGAGAGAGAGAGAGAGAGAGAGAGAGAGAGAGAGAGAGAGACAGACAGACAGACAGACAGACAGACAGACAGAGAGAGAGAGAGAGAGAGAGAGAGAGAGAGAGAGAGAGAGAGAGAGAGAGAGAGGGAAACAGATGGAGGAGCGAAAGAACGAAAAGCAACAAAACCACGCTGAATAACCTCCACATACCGGGCGAATGGCCCTCTAAAACTTTGGATGACGTTCGTTTGTCCATGTTGAAAGCCACTGGACGTATCTTCAGTCACCGTATTCCGCACACAAGTCAGTTGCTAGGGATAAGACGCGCAGGTGCCCGCCATTGCCAAACACTGTTTCTGTTTTCAATGCGAGGAAACCTTTGACAGAGGACGACAACTCTTTCACCTGGAAGCGAGTTCTGAACTTTGGTGGTCAGACTTTGGCAGCATAGGTTGTGTTCCAACACTGCGTGTTAAACCGTAAGATAATTTGAGCCTCAAAAATAAACGAACAAAATGAATGACTAAATAAACAAGTAAACAAACAGATACATAAGTGAATAGACAAATGAATAAACAGATTTTTTTTTAATGAAATAAATAAATAATGAAACTACACCCTGTGGAGCTAGTCCTTAAAATTAAGCTACATCATTCCTGACAATGAACCTGTTCAATGAAGCATTTGATATGTTTGCCATGTAAACGCAATTTACTCACCTCAGTCTCATCATGTTCCTCCTATTCCCGGCTTTTCACCCAGGTCCATGTTTTCTGTTGAATTCTGCTCACAAGTTCTCTTTTTTCCCTGTGTACGATCACAATCAACACCAGGCTGCTTTTTCTCTTTTAAAAAAGAAATCGTTTATTCTGCTCTCTCTCTCTCTCTCTCTCTCTCTCTCTCTCTCTCTCTCTCTCTCTCATGATTCTCCTGTAATGACTTGATATATTATCTAGATGACATCCCCCACCCCTACCCGTGGTGACTGGGCTATCATTATGCATCCGCCCCCCTCCATTTATGCTTTATTTTCTTTTTTCCTGGTGCTTCAAAATCGATTGTCTTACATCTCCTTGTTGTTTTTTGATTGTTAGATTGTTCTAAACATGCTCTTTCCCACACCCACTCTCGCCTTTTCTCTCTCTCTCTCTATCGTCGTTCCCTGCTTTCCTTTCGCTTCTCTCTCTCTCTCTCTCTCTCTCTCTCTCTCTCTCTCTCTCTCTCTCTTGCACACAGGTGCCTTCAAGTACATGCTCTCCTGGTTCTCATCTTCTTATCATGATTTTGCTCATAATATGATATGTATTGTTTCATTATTTTTAGTCAGCTCTTTCGTGTGTTATATTGCAAATGTTATTAATGTGTTTGTCTTTAACATGATCTTTCCATGAGTGGTTTCCGTTTCATGTATCCATTGATTCTCTCCAGTTCTGTATCTCTCCGTGTCTGTCTCTGTCTCTCTCTCTCTCTCTCTCTCTGTCTTTTTTTCTTTCTTTCTTTCTTTCTCCCTCCAAACTCCATGTCATTTTGCTAAATACCTTCTACGCATTTTCATGCTTTATGAAACGAATGATTATATGTTGTGCCCTTTTTTTCACTCTCTCTCCCTCTCTCTCTCTGCCTGTCTGTCTGTCTGTCTCTCTCTCTCTCTCTGTCTGTCTGTCTGTCTGTCTGTCTGTCTGTCTCTCTCTCTCTCTCTCTCTCTCTCTCTCTCTCTCTCTCTCTCTCTCTCTCTCTCTCTCTCTCTCTGCGAACGTGCGTGTGTGTGTTCCAAATTATGTACATAATTTGTCAAATTCATTTTACCGTCTGTTTTTATATATACTAATTGTTGTACGTTTTAGTACATTTCCATTTCAAATTATTACATTTTATGCTTAATTACTACCTTCAGTTTCTGTTGTTCCC
>JADBJO010011913.1:42500-54590 GCA_016801955.1 Conus betulinus
TAATGAACAGATAAATCATCGGGGTCAATACTGCCAGACTCTGGCTCATGCAACGTTGACACAGCAAATAGAATAAAGAGAAGAGAGTTCCCCCTTTAATACATAACAACCTTTCTTACATTATTAGAATGAAAAAAATGTGTGCTGTCGTTTCACATCATCGTACATCCTTTTTTCAATCCAACACATTCACAAGGTCCTCATTGACTCAACAAAAATAAAAAAAGTTTTCTTTTCAAAGTTTGGCATAAAACAGTATGGCACAAATATCTGTCGTCACAAACCACTGACAGTTTTCTTTCCTGGTTTTGCTCATAACCACCTACAGAATCTGTTCAATATCTGCCACCTCATCAACAACACACACACACACACACACACACACACACACACACACACACACACACACACACACACACACACACACACACACACAACACACATACATGCACAAAACACACACATATGCATACACACACACACACACACACACACACACACACACACACACACACACACACACACACACACAAATGTGCCTGTGCCGTTCTCAATTAAAAAAAAAAAAAAAGTAACCTACACATCCCAAGCCTACCCAGGGAAACAATTTCTGGAGGTTTGCTGAGCCTGTCATAGTCATGGCCTTTACTTTGTGTCTACTGCTGACAACTCTTGGTCATTTAAAAAGGAAAGCTATGAAGCATGTGCCTTTGCCAACACGTCTCTATATGATGGTGTCAGTCAGTCTGTCCTCTGATTCAACGGCTCATCCGACAGGTGGTGAGCCAATCATTTTGTGTTATTTGTTCCGACATGTACGCCATGCATGCATGCTGTATGATTTCCATGAGATCAAAGCACAAGACTAAAATCCTTCCTTTTTTTCTCTAAAAGCTTGCAGGAGTGATCTATGTTTTCTGCCGACATACTCTTTCACAATCAAACACACATCAAATCACACAAAATTCCTGACCTAAACCAACCAACATCAACTGAAGAAATGCAGGGACAGTCACTGTCTGAACTACCACAAAGGTCTCCACAGTGAATCCAATGCATTAAACACATTTTGTTGTCAGTCTATGCTGAAAATGAACAGTATGAAAAGCAGTATGCATAAACAACCCCTGACATCCCCTGAATCCCATCAGAAATGGTAAAACAAGGTAGGTTAATGTAGGACCTTTTCCATGTCATAACCAGAAAACTACTGTCAACTGTATCAGCAAGGTGGGGGGGGGGGGGGGGGGGGGGGGGGGGCATATTTGGCATGCCACGATCACAGACATTTAACCACCACATACACATCCTTGTCGTACTGACCAGAACATTTCTTTTTCTGTTTATCACCTTTGTGCTCTCTCAGTTTCATCAATCCAATCCAGCTCATGCCACTTATTCATACACAGCCTTATAACTGGCAGTGCACACAAAGGTTTCACTATCGGGTCACTCATTCTTCATACACAGCCTTGATAATGGCAGTGCACAAAAAGGTATCACTATCGGGCCACTCACCTGAGAAGACACTGCACTGCTGCAGAATGACTTTTGGTGGTGTTCAGTAGCGCCTCTTTTGACCATATATATATATATATATATATATATATATATATATATATATATATATATATGACAACACCTATATATTCCCTGAAAATTACCGCACTTGAATCATGCTGTGCAGTTCTATTCTGGCCTGAAACAATATGAAAGGGCGTTATCTACCTTTTCTTTCACAGAAGATCCAGGCATAAATTATGACAGTGATATAGACTCATGCAGCATGGGACAGGAAATTCCAGCACCACTCAAGCACCACTCTCACAGATCCCTCCAGTTGCGATTAAAACTTCTGTGGGTGTCTTTGTTGTTAATCATGCGTAGTGTGGTCTCAAAACTTAGCGGATGTGGTGTAGCGCATATGGACTAGTCCGCACGCAGTGATGCCTCCTTGATGACACTGAAACTGAAACCTGTAGGTGGTTCCAGTCTTCTCAGTCAACCCAAAGCACACTGAATGCTGATTAAGATCTGGGTGGTATTGAATTAATTCCTCAGTGAGGCAGGAACCTTGGTCCTCCAAGACCACATTGATAGTAACCACTGCACCCTGGTGGCACATCACAATGTGCAATACACATTACACATCCCACCATGCACATGACAAATAATGTGCAATACATGTTACAGACAGCACCATGCCACATAACAGATAATGCGCAATACATGTTACAGACTGCACCATGCCACATAACAGATAATGTGCAATACATGTTACAGACCGCACCATGCCACATCACAGATAATGTGCAATACACGTTACAGACCGTGCCATGCCACATAACAGATAATGTGCAATACATGTTACAGACTGCACCATGCCACATCACAGATAATGTGTAATACACGTTACAGACCGCGCCATGCCACATAACAGATAATGTGCAACACATGTTACAGACTGCACCATGTCACACATAACAGAAAATGTGCAACACATTTTACAGACCGCACCATGCCACATAACAGATAATATGCAATACATTATACACACTGCACTATGCCACATTCAATGCCCCCTGGCGGCCACATAACAGATAATGTGCAACACATGTGTTACAGACTGCACCATGCCACACAACAGATAATGTGCAATACATGTTACCACATTATGCCATATCCAATGCCCCCTGGTGGCCACATAACAGCTAACATGCAATACACGTTACCGAATCATGCCACATTCAATGCCCCCTGTGGCCACATAACAGATAATGTGCAATACATGTTACAGAATGCACCATGCCACATTCAATGGCCCCTGGTGGCCACATAACAGGTAATGTGCAATATATGTTACAGACCACACCATACCACATAACAGCTAATGTGCAATACACGTTACCGCAGCATGCCACATTCAATGCCCCCTGGTGGCCACATAACAGCTAACGTGCAATACACGTTACCGCATCATGCCACATTCAATGCCCCCTGTGGCCACATAACAGATAATGTGCAATACATGTTACCGCATCATGCCACATTCAATGCCCCCTGGTGGCCACATAACAGCTAATGTGCAATATGCGTTACCGCATCATGCCACATTCAATGCCTTCTAGTGGCCACATAACATCTAACGTGCAATACGTGTTACTGCATCATGCCACATTCAATGCCCCCTGGTGGCCACATAACAGCTACCAGGCAATATACAATACCACATCATGCCACATTCAATGCCCCTGGTGGCCACATAACAGCTAACGTGCAATGTGCGTTACCACATCATGCCACATTCAATGCTCCCTGGTGGCCACATAACAGCTAACATGCAATATGCGTTACCACTTCATGCCACATTCAATGCCCTCTGGTGGCCACATAACAGATAATGTGCAATACGCGTTACCACATCATGCCACATTCAATGCCCCTGGTGGCCACATAACAGATAATGTGCAATATGTGTTACCACATCATACTACATTCAATGCCCCCTGGTGGCCATATAACAGATAATGTGCAATACATATTACAGACTGCACCATGCCAAATAACAGATAATGTCCAATACATGTTACAGATTGCACCATGCCACAAAACAGATAATGTGCAATACATGTTACAGACTGTGCCATGCCACATAGTAGATAATGTGCAATACATGTTACAGACCCACACCATACCATGTAACAGATAATGTGCAATACATGTTACAGACCATGCCATGCCACATATCAGATAAAGGAAATGCAGCATTACTGCAAAACAGGCCAAAAACTAAATACAAATTACACACACAACAAAGTGCCAAGTCACACAGGTTTTATGCACAATAAGAGAAACAGACTTGTGGATTTTCGACAAATGTCTCTTCAGACATCACAAACGGTCAATACAAAGTGCACAAAACAGCACTCCCCTGACAGCAGTCAGCATGACAAGCTATTAACATATATATTGTGCATAAAGAGTGAGTTACTTTGAACTATGTGCTGTGTTCACCTGTATTTTGGCGCATAACAGGTATGCTTTATAAAATTATATGGCACATCACTCTACAGCCACAACATATGTATACTTCTTTATAAGCCACATGCAACACAACATTGAACACACCTTGTCTCTCTGAGGGCTACACAGTCTTGTATCTCTTAAGGCTGTCTTTTACTGTTAAAGCATCAATACCTGGAACTCTTTACCAAAGAACATGGACACTCCCTTAAACACAGTCACACACAACTTTAAAAAGTGCAATGAAAAAAGAAAGATTAAAACAGTTCAGTCTGAACAAAAAAAGAAAATCCAGCAAAATCATCTGGAAAACTATTTCTCCATTCTCTCCCCCCCTCCTCTGCTTTTGCTCTCTAGCCCCTTTCTCACTGTTTGTTCAAATGTTCTACAGTGTTCACCACTCAAACGAACAATCAATATTACTGTGCATAGCCCGCCAATCCAATCTCTCATGCAGACAGGTCTGTGCATTTTTAATCAACTCCTAAGCACTTGGTAAATACTTCATTTACAGGTTGCTTAAAAGTGAACACAGAACAGACGTAGAAGTACAACTATACATACATGTGCAGACACGCACACATACATGTGCACCCTATACAATGATGCTCATTGGAACAAAGACTTAACAACGGGATGATAATGAATCAGCTGACACTGGTTTCAAAACAGGCCTCAGACAGGGGGACCATCCTCTTCAACTTCCTGTGATCAAGCATGGCACATCTGCACAAAGTGATTATGGCAAGCAAAGCAACACGAACAACAAATCATCACAAGGGTTCATCAACCAGAGGCATCCATCAGCCACCAAAACAGCGGTAAATATTCTGATGGGTTGTCTACCATGAAAACCGAGCACCAAATATTTGAACACTTATCCGATCTACAATGAAGGCCATGTACCAAGTGAGTGATGGATTCAAGCACCACATGACTGACAGGTGATGTATGGTGAAGACCAAGCACCACATGACTGACAGGTGATGTATGGTTAAGACCAAGCACCACATGACTGACAGGTAATGTATAATGGAGCACCACATGACTGACAGGTGATGTATAATTGAGCACCACATGACTGACAGGTGATGTATGATGGAACACCACATGACTGACAGGTGATGTATGATGAAGACCAAGCACCACATGACTGACAGGTGATGTATGATGGAACACCAGATAACTGATATGTGATGTATGATGAAGACCAAGCACCACATGACTGGCAGGTGATGTTCTGACAGGCGATGTATGGTGAAGACCAAGCACCACATGACTGACAGGCGATGCATGAAGACCAAGCACCACATGACTGACAGGTGATGTATGGTGAAGACCAAGCACCACATGACTGACAGGTGATGCATGAAGAAGACCAAGCACCACATGACTGACAGGTGATGTTCTGACAGGCGATGTCTGGTGAAGACCAAGCACCACATGACTGACAGGTGATGCATGATGAAGACCAAGCACCACATGACTGCTGGCTGTAGCCTGTCATATGTTCCAGACATCACTAGGGAAAATATCACCACCAACTGACATCACCAGGGGGAAACATCACCAACAGACATTTCCACTGGTTTCATTACTGCCAACACTTAAAAACCCATAACATACATTTCCCACACTTGGATTAATCACTGCTGACCACAACCCATACCACAAACAGACTCTGACTCACCATAACAATGAACTACTAAACAGTACAGACTCTGACTCACCCTAACAATGAATTATAACAGTACAGACTCTGACTCACCATAACAATGAATTATAAACAGTACAGACTCTGACTCACAGTAACAATGAATTATAAACGGTACAGACTCTGACTCACCATAACAATGAATTATAACAGTACAGACTCCGACTCACCATAACAATGAATTATAAACGGTACGGACTCTGACTCACCATAACAATGAATTATAACAGTACAGACTCTGACTCACCCTAACAATGAATTATAAATAGTACAGACTCTGACTCACCCTAACAATGAATTATAACAGTAGAGACTCTGACTCACCATAACAATGAAATTATTAACAGTACAGATTCTGACTCACCATAACAATGAATTATAAACAGTACAGACTCTGACTCACCCTAACAATGAATTATAAACAATACAGACTCTGACTCACCCTAAAAATGAATTATAACAGTACAGACTCTCACTCACCCTAACAATGAATTATAAACAGTACAAACTCTTGACTCACCATAACAATGAATTAAATAGTACAGACTGTGACTCACCCTAACAATGAATTATAAACAGTACCGACTCTGACTAACCATAACAATGAATTATAACAGTACAGACTCTGACTCACCATAACAATGAATTATAAACAGTACCGACTCTGACTCACCTTAACAATGAATTATAAACAGTACAGACTCTGACTCACCCTAACAATGAATTATAAACAGTACAGACTTTGACTCACCATAACAATGAATTATAAACAGTACAGACTCTCACTCACCCTAACAATGAATTAAAACAGTACAGACTCTGACTCACCATAACAATGAATTATAAATGGTACAGACTCTGACTCACCATAACAATGAATTATAAACAGTACAGACTCTGACTCGCCTTAACAATGAATTATAACAGTACAGACTCTGATTCACCATAAACATGAATTATAACAGTACAGACTCTGACTCACCATAACAATGAATTATAAACAGTACAGATTCTGACTCACCATAACAATGAATTATAACAGTACAGACTCTGACTCACCCTAACAATGAATTATAAATAGTACAGACTCTGACTCACCCTAACAATGAATTATAAACAGTACAGACTCTGGGACTCACCCTAACAATGAATTATAAACAGTACAGACTCTGACTCACCATAAACATGAATTATAAATGGTACAGACTCTGACTCACCATAACAATGAATTATAACAGTACAGACTGTACTCACAGTAACAATGAATTATAAACAGTACAGACTCTGACTCACCTTAACAATGAATTATAAACAGTACAGACTCTGACTCACCCTAACAATGAATTATAACAGTACAGACTCTGACTCACCCTAACAATGAATTATAAACAGTGCAGACTCTGACTCACCCTAACAATGAATTATAAGAGCACAGACTCTGACTCACAGTAACAATGAATTATAAACAGTACAGACTCTGACTCACCCTAACAATGAATTATAAACAGTACAGACTCTGACTCACCCTAACAATGAATTACAAATAGTACAGACTCTGACTCACTGTAACAATGAATCATACACAGTACAGACTCTGACACCAAAACAACAAATTATAAACAATACAGACTATGACTCACCATAACAATGATTAACAGTCCAGTTTCTGACTCACCCTAATAATGAATTATAACAGTACAGACTCTGACTCACCCAAACAATGATTTATAACAGTACAGACTCTGACTCAGCCTAACAATGAAATATAAACAGTACCACACTAACACCACATACCACACCTTGGCTGTGCTTCCATCAGGGTCACTCATATTGGTAAATACATGGCGGCTGTCACTGGACGGATGTTATGGTGCCCTCTGGAGGGAGCGCTCACTCACACCACTCCGCAATTGAGCAATAATTGTTGTCAGCAGTGGGCTTAGTAGGTGGTGTCCTGCACATGTTTCATCATAACAGGCACCACTGCACACCACCAAAGTGACTCGGCAGCAGTGCAGTGTCTCCTCTGGTGGGCTGTCTGTTGATGGCTTGACACTGACTGCTCCCTGTTGATTGCCGGGACCTGGGCTGAGGCTGTGGTTGTGGCTATGGGGTCGGAATAAGCAGAGTGGGTACACTGCCACTGAGGTACAAAAAAGATGGTACAGCAAAACAAAACAAACAAACAAAAAAGAATAAAACAAAAAGAAAAAGGTTTTACACTTTTGTAATAAGGCCGAGTTACAAAAAAAAAAAAAGGATTTTTGTGACTTTGGCTTTAATCATTCTTCTTCTGTATACATGTCCATGTTACAAAAACAAGAATAAGGATGTGAAAGAAATGCCTGATTTCTGAGTTGCCCTTGTATTATTCAGCATACATTCAATGACTGAATGCTCACATAATGAGACAATGCCTCGTAATCAGAATTTGACTGCATTATACTACATTCCCTTTGCATGCAATAGTCATCTAATCAACCTTCAAAAAGATGTTCTTGCCATTTTTTGACAACAAAATGTCTCTCATCAACCTCCTCAATCCTCTTGCCTCCTCAATACTCAAGGAAATGTTTCCCGTCAACCTCTTCAATCCTCTTACCACCTCAATTCTCAACAACACATCTCTCATCAACCTCCTCAATCCTCTTACCTCCTAAATACTCAACAACACATCTCTGATCAACCTCCTCAATCCTCCTAAATACTCAACATCTCTGATCAACCTCCTCAATCCTCCTACCTCCTCAATTCTCAACAACACGTCTCCTATCAACCTCCTCAATCCTCTTGCCTCCTCAATTCTCAAGAACATGTCTCTCATCAACCTCCTCAATCCTCTTAACTCCTCAATAACACATCTCTCATTAACCTCCTCTATCCTCTTACCTCCTCAATACCCAATGTAAAAATTTCACTCCTCAGTATTGTTTCCTCCTCAATCATTGGAAGATGAACTCCTCTAGAGCTCTTCCTCAATCCTGTTTCATCATTATGCATTCATTTCACACACTCTCACACCGTCAGTGTATGGAAGCTTTGGCCTTGCTGGGGATGTTAGAGCCAAGATGCACCTGTATGTAATCACTGACAGAAGCCAGCGCAGTACAAACACTGTTGTCTGCAGAATAAACTGGTAAAGTAGTACGTGAAAGAAATGTATTTCTAACCATTGAGTAAATCGCCACACAAAACTGGGTCAGAGTGTAACCATCTTGTCACAACATCAATTTCAGTTGAAAATACAGAACTGGTGATTGTGAACTGTAAGCTGTAATGACTGAAAACGAAAACACACACTATGTATAAAATGTAATTCATCATCCACATCATGTATGTAAATTTGCAAACACATAGGAACACACACACACACACACACACACACACACACACACACCCACACCCACACACAAACATGTTGTGTGTGTACATGTGTGTATACATGTTTGTGTAGCATAGTGTGTGAGTATGTGCAACAACACTGGCTTGAAGAGTAGCGATTAGAAATCATCAACACTTTGAGTGTCAGAAATTCTTGGATTTTCTTTAACGTTATTCCAGCAGAATTTTTTTTTTTTTTTAAAGGAAACTGGATAAAATGTGTCGACTTGGGGGGAGAAAAAAAAAAAAAAAAAAAAAAATATATATATATATATATATATATATATATATATATATATATATATATATTATGTACCTATGGATTTAATTCAAAAGAATTTCATCTGTGACACTGTCGAGTATACACTCACACAAACCTACTGTCCTTCAAGATTTTTTTTTTCCAACCTGCCTAATCTCTAGGACAGTAATAACACACATGGCTGGTGAGGCCAGTGTGAAGACCTTTGGGAGGCCATGCTGTGTAGAGCTGAGTGAGGACTGTGTGAAGACCATTGGAGGGCCATGCTGTGTACAGCTGAGTGAGGCCAGTGTGAAGACCATTGGAGGGCCATGCTGTGCAGAGCTGTGTAAGGCCAGTGTGAAGACCTTTGGAGGGCCATGCTGTGCAGAGCTGTGTAAGGCCAGTGTAGACCTTTGGAGGGCCATGCTGTGTGGAGCTGAGTGAGGCCAGTGTGAAGACCTTTGGAGGGCCATGCTGTGTACAGCTGAGTGAGGCCAGTATGAAGACCTTTGGAGGCCCATGCTGTGTAGAGCTGGTGAGGCCAGTGTGAAGACCTTTGGAGGGCCATGCTGTGTGGTGAGGCCAGTGTGAAGACCTTTGGAGGGCCATGCTGTGTGGTGAGGCCAGTGTGAAGACCTTTGGAGGGCCATGCTGTGTAGAGCTGGTGAGGCCAGTGTGAAGACCTTTGGAGGGCCATGCTGTGTAGAGCTGGTGAGGCCAGTGTGAAGACCTTTGGAAGCCAGTGTAGATCTTTGGAGGGCCATGCTGTGTAGAGCTGAGTGAGGCCAGTGTGAAGACCTTTGGAAGCCAGTGTAGATCTTTGGAGGGCCATGCTGTGTGGTGAGGCCAGTGTGAAGACCTTTGGAAGCAGTGTAGATCTTTGGAGGGCCATGCTGTGTAGAGCTGGTGAGGCCAGTGTGAACACCTTTGGAGGGCCATGCTGTGTACAGCTGAGTGAGGCCAGTGTGAAGACCTTTGGAGGCCATGCTGTGTACAGCTGAGTGAGGCCAGTGTGAAGACCTTTGGAGGGCCATGCTGTGTGGAGCTGAGTGAGGCCAGTATGAAGACCTTTGGAGGGCCATGCTGTGTGGAGCTGAGTGAGGCCAGTATGAAGACCTTTGGAGGGCCATGCTGTGTAGAGCTGGTGAGGCCAGCATGAAGACCTTTGGAGGGCCATGCTGTGTGGAGCTGAGTGAGGCCAGTGTGAAGAACATTGGAGGGCCATGCTGTGTAGAGCTGGTGAGGCCAGTGTGAAGACCTTTGGAGGGCCATGCTGTGTGGAGCTGAGTGAGGCCAGTGTGAAGACCTTTGGAGGGCCATGCTGTGTGGAGCTGAGTGAGGCCAGTGTGAAGACCTTTGGAGGGCCATGCTCTGTAGAGCTGAGTGAGGTGGTGAATCTAGCTAAGGAAAAACCTGACAGAAGCTGTAAAGGCAAGTTTCATCATAGAGTTTGCCCAAACAGCCAGAGATGTCACACTAAGACACCTGTAGTGACATGGCTGTACAACGGTGGAGGGGATCCATGCCCACGCCACACAGCTGAGAGGATCCATGCCACACAGCTGAAGGGATCCATGCCACACAGCTGAGGGGATCCATGCTACTGGCTCACAGTCATTGGAGACAGACATCATCACTGACATGGCTGTACAAGGCCGACAGGGATCCATGCCACTGGCCTTTCCAGTGCTTCTTTCACCTGACCGTGCTGCTTTCACCTGACAGTGCTATTCTCTACATGTAAATAAACTAACAGAAGACCAGAGAAAACAATATCAGACTTTTGCTGTTTTCTCATAGCTAACTCACAAGCAGAGCACCTCTATAGATACATTCTATTGCATTAGTACAATATCGACCCTTGTAATATGATTTAAAAAGGATCCGGTCTTTTGACATTCACTCTTAATGCCTCATGATCTGATCAAATTTACTGATTGTCTCTTACATTTGAGTTGCTAATCTCACTTGCTGTAATCGTGAGGCATTCAATCGTGGATGAGGTTGTTTGGCATTTTTTTCTGGATGAGATCGTTTTGTATGTCGCTTCAAATTGTGGTTCGAGGTAAATTTGCCCTTACACCATTGACAAGAAAATGGTTTTTCTTGATCATGCACTCGCATGTGTTTCTTCAGGTCACGGAGCTCTGTAAAGCATCGATCACACTGGTCACAGCTGTAAGGTCTGATGCCTTGATGCCGCTGAATGTGAACATCCAGGGTTGCCTTGCTGGAGAACTTGCGGCCGCAGTGCTGGCAATCATAAGCTTTGAGCTTGAGGTGGGTCTGGATGTGTTTTCGCATGTTGCTGGATGTGGTGAATCGGGCGGGGCACAGGGTACAGCAATAGGGCTTTTCCCCTGTGTGTGTGCGCATGTGAAGCTTCAAGGCTGGGCAGTCCACGAAACGCGCGCATCACACACCTGGCAGATGTAGTTCTTCACACCTAAATGCCGCCGTGTGTGCACCAGCCACGTTGACTGTGTGCCAAACTTTGCCGGGCAATGGTCACACTGGAATCGCTTCAGCCCTGTGTGGATGATCATGTGGTTGTGTGGGACCGCAGGTGAATTCTTAACTTTGTGGAGTCAATGAAACATCGGTGACAAAACTCACAGCGGAATGGTTTCTCCCCTGTGTGTGTTTTTGACATGGGCAGCCAGGTGACCGGCGGTGGAGAACTTGGAGGCACAGGTGGTGCAGCGATGGGGTTTGATTCCATGATGAA
>JADBJO010011914.1:0-7500 GCA_016801955.1 Conus betulinus
TCTGGTGGTGGCTCTGTATTAGTCCTCTCCGGTGGTGGCTCTGTATTAATCCTCTCTGGTGGTGGCTCTGTATTAATCCTCTCTGGTGGTGGCTCTGTATTGGTCCTCTCTGGTGGTGGCTCTGCATAAGTCCTCTCTGGTGGTGGCTCTGTATTAGTCCTCTCTGGTGGTGGCTCTGTGTTAACACTCTCTGGAGGTGGCTTTGTGTTAGTACTCTCTGGAGGTGGCTCTGTGTAAGTCCTCTCTGGTGGTGGCTCGGTATTAGTCCTCTCTGGTGGTGGCTCGGTATTAGACCCTTCCAGTGGCTGCTCTGTGTTAGTCCTCACTGGTGATCGCTCTGTGTTAATACTCTCTCTGTGGTTGCTCTGTGTTAGTCCTCTCTGGTGGTTGCTCTGTGTTAGTCCTCTCTGGTGGTTGCTCTGTGTTAGTCCTCTCTGGTGGTTGCTCTGTGTTTAGTCATTTCTGGTGTTGCTCTGTATTAGTAGTCCTTTCTGGTGGTTGCTCTGTGTTAGTCCTCTCTGGTGGTTGCTCTGTATTAGTCCTTTCTGGTGGTTGCTCTGTATTAGTCCTTTCTGGTGGTGGTTGCTCTGTGTTAGTCCTTTCTGGTGGTTGCTCTGTATTAGTCCTCTCTGGTGGTTGCTCTGTGTTAGTCCTCTCTGGTGGTTGCTCTGTGTTGGTACTCTCTGGTGGTTGCTGCTGTGTTAGTACTCTCTGGTGGTTGCTCTGTGTTGGTACTCTCTGGTGGTTGCTCTGCTCTGTTAGTCATTTCTGGTGGTTGCTCTGCGTTAGTCCTCTCTGGTGGTTGCTCTGTGTTAGTCCTTCTCTGGTGGTTGCTCTGTGTTAGTCCTCTCTGGTGGTTGCTCTGTATTAGTCCTTTCTGGTGGTTGCTCTGTGTTAGTCCTTTCTGGTGGTTGCTCTGTATTAGTCCTCTCTGGTGGGTTGCTCTGTGTTGGTACTCTCTGGTGGTTGCTCTGTGTTGGTACTCTCTGGTGGTTGCTCTGTATTAGTCCTTTCTGGTGGTTGCTCTCTGGTGGGTTGCTCTGGTGTGTGCTAGTAGTACTCTCTGGTGGTTGCTCTGTGTTAGTACTCTCTGGTGGTTGCTCTGTGTTAGTACTCTCTGGTGGTTGCTCTGTGTTAGTCTCTCTCTGGTGGCTCTCTGTATTAGTTCTTCTCTGGTGGCTGCTCTGTATTAGTTCTTTCTGGTGGTTGCTCTGTGTTAGTTCTTTCTGGTGGTTGCTCTGTGTTAGTACTCTCTGGTGACTGCTCTGAATCAGTGCAAAGTCATATCTGGTGGTTGCTCTGTGTTAGTACTCTCTGATGGTTGCTCTGTATTAGTCCTCTCTAGTGGTTGCTCTGTATTAGTCCTCTCTGGTGGCTGCTCTCTATCTGTGCTGAGTCATCTCCGGTGGTTGCTCTCTACCAGATGGAGCTTTCTTTCTTGTGGTTGTTCTGTATCAGTGCTGGGTCCTCTGGTGGTACCTTTGTATTAGTGTTAGGTCCTCTCTATTGGTTGCTCTGTATCACTGTTGAGTCCCCTGGTGGTTGCTCTGTACCAATATTAAGTCCCCTCTGTTGGGTTGCTCTGTATTAGTCCTCTCTGGTCGTTGCTCTGTATGAGAGCTGAGTCCTCTGGTGCTTGCTCTGTATCAGTGCTGAACCCTTTCTGGTCGTTGCTGTGGATTAGTGTTTAATTAATTCTGGTGGATGCTGTCCATTAATGCTCAGTCCTGTTATGTGGTCGCTCTGTTTTTGTACCGAGTCCCTGTTTTATGGTTGATCTATATTTTTGTAATAGTCCTGTTTTTGCGGTAATCTATGTTTGTACTGAGTCCTGTTTCGCGGTTAATCTATGTTTGTACTGAGTCCTGTTTCGCGGTTGATCTGTGTGTGTACTGAGTCCTGTTTAGTGGTTTATCTATGTTTGTACTGAGTCTTGTTTTGCGGTTAATCTATGTTTGTACTGAGTCCTGTTTTGCATTTAATATGTGTTTGTACTGTGTCCTGTTTTGCTGTTAATAAATGTTTGTATTGAGTCCTGTTTTGCAGTTGATCTATGTTTGCTCTGAGTCCTGCTTAGCGGTTAACATAAGTTTGTACTGAGTCCTGTTTTGCAGTTAATGCATGTTTGTATTGAGTCCTGTTTTGCAAGTAATCTCTGTTGTTAGATTGAGTCCTGTTTTGCGGTTGATTTGTGTTTGTGCTGAGTCCCGTTTTGTGGTTAATCTATGTTTGTTTTGAGTTTCTGTTTTAGTCCAATCGGTGTTTAGTACTGAGTCTTGTTTTGGAGCTGATAAATGTTTGTACTGAGTCCTGTTTTGCGGTTACTCTGCACTAGTACTGAGTTTAGCCGTTTAGTCGTCAGTCCGGCTTCCTGTCTTTGGGATTCAAGTCAGCCCACTGATGACTGACGTTTCCTATCTGTGTGATCCATGCCAACCCAGTGTGGACTGCTTGTGTCCGTGTGATCCATGTCGACCCTATGGTGACTGATTCTGTCTGTGTGGTCCAAGTCAACCCAGTGTGGACTGACTGTGTGTGTGTTCCATGTCAACCCAATGGTGACTGAATCAGCATGTCTGTGTGATCCATGTCAACCCAGTGGTGTCTGATTCTGTCTGTCTATATGATCTATGTCAGCCCAGTCTAGACTGATCTTGTCTGTCTGTGTGATCCATGTCAGCCCAATGGTGACTGATTGCGTCCGTGTGATCCATGTTCGCCAGTCACCAATCGATGTTCATGTTTGTGTGATCCATATCAGCCCATATTAGCTTTGCCTGTCTGTGCAGTTTAGCGCTGACTCTTTTTTTTTTATCTGTCTGTGTGATCCGTGTTAGCCCATTGTCGATTGCCGTAGATTGACAACAGCGAGCTGATCACGGGCCCACAACTCTCATCTGTTGACGTCACTTTCTTGACTACTAATCGCAAAACTTAAACTATTCACACACACACACACACACACACACACACACACACACACACACACACACACACACACACACACATATACACACACACACACACACACACACACACACACATATACACATATATATATATATATATATATATATGCTATATATATATATATATATAATATATAACCCCTTGGGGACACATCTCACACATACAGAGACTACGCACACACACACACACACACACACACACACACACACACACACACACATACACACACACACACACACACACACACACACACACACACACACACACACACACACACACACACACACACACACACACACATACACACACACACACACACACACACACACACACACACACACACACACACACACACACACACACACACACACACACACACACACACACACACACACACACACACACACACACACACACACACACACACACACACACACACACACACACACACACACGCGCACACACACACACACACACACACACACACACACACACACACGCATACACACATGCACTCACTAGGAGAAAACATGTAAGGAAAGAAGGCAGAAATAAAGGAGATGGATGAAGGAAGGGCTAGGGAAACCAATACTTACATTGGCATTACGTCTTAATGCACAAGTGCACATGAAGTATTTCAGATTGCATTAAGTTAACTTAACTTAATTCAGCTTCACTTAACTTAACTTACTTGATCCTCTTTGTTCCGATCGGAACACAAGGGCCTGCACTGCAGATCTCCATCTTGCTCTGTCTTGGGCTGTTCTCTTGGCTTCACCCCAGGTCATGCTGGTGAACTTTGGTTCTGCCTGCAGAGTTATTCTCCAGGTGGTGGTTAGTCGTCCCCTCTTCTGCTTCCGCGGTGGGTTCCAGTCCTAGGCGTGGCGTGGGATGTGGGCCTGTCTCTGCGCAGGGTGTGCCCAACCCAACCCCACTTCCTTATCTGGATACTCTTGGTGATCGAGTCTTGCTTCGTCCGGCACATGAGTTCCTCGTTGGAGATTCGTTCCGGCCTTCTGACGCGCAGGATCTGGCGAAGAGAGGTGTTGATGAAGACTTGCAACTTGCTGCCCTTTGTGCGTCTCCAAGTCTCGGAACCGTACAATAACATGCACTTGACGTTGGTGGTGAACAGCCTTAGCTTGGTGTGCAGACTGAGGTTTTTCGTTCCTCCACACTGGTCTGAGGGTGACGAAAGCATCGCGCGCCTTGCTGATCCTGGTCTTTACATCTTCACCCAGCTCCTTAAAGAAAACATTAAACGCTGAAGCTTTTGGTGATGTACAGATGTATAACAGATTTGGCTCAAGTGAACATTGAACAAACATGTACTGTTCCTTTGACCAGAACAGATGTGCATCAAAAATAACGTTACAACGTAAATCTATGATTACAAATTAATATAATCCAAATGCATGAGTCTGCTCAGCTATAACCAGCTATATTTTTTATATAAAAGTCTATTATTGCAAAAAGAAGCTATATATTCATTTGACTATTTTTCGAATTCGCAAAAGAAGCTAATTATTCACTTAACACTTCTTGAAATTTGCAGACAACTCGACATTTTCATAATGATTGTTAATCAACACTTTTGTTTTAAACTTTCTATAAACTCTGAATAGGAAAAACAACAAAACAACAAAACAACAAAACCTGGAACGATTTTTGTGTAGGTATTATTTTGAATTGCAGGATTCTCTTTGTTTCATCATTGACCTACCTTCGTTTCCAGGCGTATTAGCAGAAGGCTTCAGCACCGAGCGTTTCTAGAAGAGTCCAGATGTCTTGGGGACATTTTTTCTGTCATCTTTCCGTCATACGAATAGCGAAGATGTTTTCAAGGTACTTCTCTGTCATCAAGTCAACAGAAAACCTCAGAGCACCAAACGTTCTCAAATAGTCCAGATGTCTTCATGGCATTTTTTTTTCCTGTCATCTTTCCCTCATAAGCGTCGATAAGAAGGCTGTGCACATGGCTGCTTACAAGAATAGCGAAGATGTTTTGAAGATGCGTCCCCTGTCAGCTTTCCCCGATACATGTCAACAGAAAACCTCTTAGCACCAAACATTCAGAATAGTACAGACGTCTTGAGGACACTTTTCCCTCCTCTTTCCCTGACTCACGTGGACTCACAGACCACCTGAGTTGTGATCTCTTCCATAAAATTGCCAGGCTTTTCCAGAATTGGTAAAGTGAAAATTACAATTCCGGACATTTCTACGCGATTCTAATATCGAACAAATATCCAAAGCGCACAGAACTCTCTCTCTCTCTCTCTCTCTCTCTCTCTCTCTCTCTCTCTCTCTCTCTCTCTCTCTCTCTCTCTCTGAGACAGAAACAATATTTTCAGTGTACATCTTAGAAAAGGAACAACGTGTTTTGAAATTATGCCTGGGAAAATATTTCATCCATTATGTTTCCATGACCGCAGTTTACACAATAGCGTCTTTGTTTACACGGTGTTTCAATTGACAACAACACTGACTGTTACAGATTGCATCATTACCTTATCTTTATACCTCATCTTTATCTTTATTACTTAGTTACTTATCCACTTATCTACGTATCTACTTATCTTATTTATCTATTTATTGATTTATTCTTTATTGATTTATTCATTCATTCGTTCTTTAATTTATTTGTTAATTCATCCCTTACTTAGTTACTTATCCACTTATCTACGTATCTATTTATTTTTATTTATTTTATTGTTTAATTTATTTGTTAATTTATTTGTTAATTCATCCATTCATTTATCTAGTCATCTTTTTATTGACTGATTAATTCATTCAATCATTTATTCATTTATTCCGTTGTCTAGGTAGGCAATCATTCGGTCAGATATGCCTGGTACAGTTAATCTGTACCTGCTAAGTGTAATTTGGGTAGATAGCTTGCACACGTCTTGTATCCACGCCTTAAGAAACAAGCGTTTGAGAACAGTGCGTCAGTTCTGTGTCGCTAGAGTCATGGCCATGCACCAAAGGCTGTTCTCAGAACCACCGCTGGCAGCAGCTCTCTCCCTGCACTTCCCGTCACCATGTTCATCGCACAGTTTGCTCCGTCAACGGAGGAGGGATCCTGTGCCCAGAAATGACTTTTAGTCGTACAGAACAGCCCGAAAATGTAACAATTGATGGTGACTTTTAGTTGTACAGAACAGCGCGAAAATGTAACAATTGATGGTGACTTTTAGTTGTACAGAACAGCGTGAAAATGTAACAGTTTATAATGACTTTTCGTTGTAAAGAACAGTGCAAACATGTAACAGTTTATAATGACTTTAAGTTGTACAGAACAGTCCGAAAGTGTAACAGTTTATAATGACTTTTACTAGTACACAACATTTCGAAAACTTAACAGTTTATAATGGCTTTTAGTTGCACACAACAGTCCCCAAATGTAACAGGTTATAATCACTTTTAGTTGTACAGAACAGTCCGAGAATGTAACAGTTTATACTGACTTTTAGTTGTACAGAATAATAAAAAAAATATAGCAGTTTATAACGACTTCTAGTTGTACAGAATAATCTGAAAATGTAACATTTTATAATGACTTTTAGTTGTACAGAACAGTCCGAAAATATAGCAGCTTATAATGACTTTTATTTGTACAGAATAATCCGAAAATGTCACAGTTTGTTATGACTTTTCGTTTATGATGACTTGTAGTTGTACAGAACAGTCCATAATGTAAGTTTATAATGACCTTTAGTTATGGAGAAGAGTCCGAAAATGTGATAGTTTATCTTTTGTAACCTCTCTGAATTTACTACCCGTTAGACTAAAGAGGTAGAAATTGCTGGCACAGCTGGAGTACCATAGGATGTGACCAACCGCATAGAAGACTGTGTACTGGCCATACCGAATCGGGTCATTCCAGTCAGCGTACGCATACATGAGCAAACAGATTGACACCGGTACTCTCAGGATGAAGAAAGAAAGACTTGTAGCCATCAAGGTGACAGTCAGTGCCGTCACCTTCCGAGGTCTGGCATCCTGGGTGGTGTGTTGTAAAGGAAGGCGTGGGTCTGTGCTGGCAGAGCTGACCAGTGTCCAGAGCAGAACGCTGTTGCTGACCAACAACAACGTGAAAGGTAGGAAAACAACTGTTAGTCAAGTCTACCCACGACCAAATCATACCAAAAAACCATGCATACTTGTTTGATACAGCGTTGGAGCAGCATGCCTCAGAGCAAGATCCTGTACCGAATCCGTAGAGAATGTGACAGTGGATCAGAGTGATAGTGACGGTCATCATACCCGCAGTGACTCGTGATTTGCTCTTCGTCCACACAGCACTGATGCAACGTGGCCACACCACAGACACCCGCCCTCAGCACGGTGAGAGACACAAGCATCCATGGTGATATAGCCTTCGTCGTGTAAACCATCATTATGAACACTTTACACGGCCAGAAACCGAGGTGACTGAAATGGACCACACCGAATTCTCTCTCTCGAGCACGATACTTAGGGGTTCTACAACCATCACCAGCAAATCAGAGCAGGCCAGAATTGAAG